>JAWZTD010000145.1:1735016-1752914 GCA_035221335.1 Echites panduratus | reverse complement strand
AATCTTGCCATGGTAGCTTCGGGTTCTTCTCCCACAAGGTTGCTTCGAATCATAGCCATTTCCATTTCTTTGAAATAGGCATCTACACTCTTTTTCCCTTGAGTTAGAGTTTGTAACTTATGATGAAGATCCCATTTCTTTCATGAATATGCACATAACACCACAAATACACCAATTGTCATTGATAATTTCTACATCAAAGATCCATAACAACCGATCATCCAAAAGGAACTTAGAAATTCTACTCATATAAGTTCCAAGAATGTGTTTCCACAAGAATTCCAGGTCATTCAAAACAAATGATTGTGTACCCAAAGTAATTCCATCAAGCTCAACTAAGAACAAGTCATATATAGAATCCGAAGGCATAAAGAAAGCATTCCCTTCAAATAAAGGTTCAACATGACTATAGGATTCAACATATTCCAATTATTTTGAACCACACACATGTTCATTTTCTTTCACAAATGTAAAATCTTTCAAAACTTTCATCAAATTCTTCATCATGCTTAGAAGAATTCACAAGAACACCCTTTTCAAATATATCGTGACTATTTACGAAATCATACTTAACCAAAGATAACATTTTTTCATGTTCAAGTTTACATTGGTTCACATAAGATTCCTTCACAATTTTGAAATCCATGAAAGTTGTAACAATACTCAAAGAACTACAAGACATGCTTTCGTTAAACAATTAATCATTATGTCCAAGAAATGTAACAAGAACATCATGCTTATTCACATCATAAGCATTTCTACCTTCATACCTCACAGTGGACAATGTTCTTTCATGCTCTAATTTCAGCAACTTGTCACCAAGTGTGGATATGAGAGTGTACCATTTGTCACATCTTGCTCATCCTCACTTGTTCATTATCATCTTTCTGTTGGATTCGCTCCTCAAATTCAAGTAATTTTTGCAACAGAACACTAGAAGAGGAATGATTAGTGTTAGGATTCGAAATCAATACTTCATTGTATGCCCTAAACAAAGCATTTTTATTCTCTATTTATTTTTCAATTGAGCTCTTTTTCTCTTCACTCAATTCTTTTCTTTCAATTTCTTTCTTGTCCTCGAGTTTCTTTTCTTGTCTCATCTCTTTTACCTTATTGAGTCTCTCTTCTTTTTCTTTCTCATTTTTCTCACTTGCCAACTCTTCTTTTTCGTCACTTGGAGTCTTTTCACCTTTCGTGATTGTCATCTCTCTTCTCCATCTATTGAATGTTTTCATTTCTCTATTCAACCTCGTTTGCTCCTTTTTAATCGTTTTTGATGACATAGAGACAAAATGCATCTTCTTTCTACCCTTCTTGAAGACATACTTTCAACCTTAGTCTTCAGGTGTAACTCCCTTTTGAACTAGCCATGGATTTCCCAACAACAAATGTCCTTCTCTCTTGGGTACCACATCAAACAACACCTCATCCTCATAACCCATAATAGAAAATGCAATCACTACTTGTTTTTCAACCACAAATTCTTCTCTCACATCCTTTCCTTGAGGCTTGTAAGGATTTGGATGTTCGTTGCATAAAAAATACCTGTCATATAGATAGTTCACTTGCCCGCATGGGTATAGAGTCTTATGGTCATTTATTTAGATATTGCAAGATTTCTAAAGAGGTTTAGGGATATTTTGATCTGGATTGGGTTTCTTACAACTAAGGAATAACTATCTTTGGTGGTTAGATAATCACAATACTTTGGGGTTCTTGGGAAATTTAATTCCTTTGATAGTATGTCGAGAAATATGGTTGGCTCATTGCAGCTTCTTATATGAAGGATCCAAGATTGACATCAAGAACATTATAGCAGCTGGAATGCACAAATTGCATGATTTGCAACAAGCCTTTTCAATACTAGCAGTGAGTAGACTTTTGAACTCTCAGGTTAATCACCCTAGATGTTCATGGAGACAGATTTGTTAGTGGCAACAAGAGTATCAAGAGTGTTGTATACTGAATGTTGATGGTTCATCAAAAGATAACTCAGGAAATGCAGCTATAGGAGGGATCATAAGAGAGGGTTCAAGGCAATTCAAAGGAGCATTCTCAATTTACATCATACATCCTCAATAATGGAAGCTGAATTAACTGCTCTGTTTGAGCGGCTGAAATATTGTATTCAACCGAGGTGGAACAAAGTATTGGTACAAATGCATTCTCAAATGGTTGTCTCAATGGTTGAAGGAACTTGTGCATACCATGGATACTTCAAAGGTGGATTTATCACACATGCTCACTTAAGTCCAGATCGGATTTCAAGATCATGCATTTATAGAGAAGGGAACCAAGTGGCCGATTATCTTGCAAAAGTAGCACAAGATTATTGTCATTGCTTATACTTTAGCTCATATCTTTTGCTTCCTTCTAGAGTAAGGGGACTATGTCAACTAGATAGAATGAGTATTCCTGGTTTGAGATTGATATCTGAATTGTAGAAGGGATTTGTTTCCACCTTGCTGTATTTGTAATAATTTATGCTTTTAATAAACTAGTAGTGGTCTGCCAAACCCCTTGATGAGAGACATTAATGACACAATTGAGAATTGTGGTTCAATGGACCTTCCTTTTAAGGGGAGCAAATTCACATGACAGATCCACTTATCCACCACTTTGGAGACAGCTTGATAGGTTGATGGTAGAAACAAACTGGCTGCAAAATTTCTAGAGTACTACAGCCCAACATTTAACTAGGTTTCCGTCAGATCACAGCCTATTATTCATCAATTTCTTTGCAAAAGAAATTCATGGAGCTAAATTATTCATATTTCAATCAACATGGCTCACACACGAACAATTCAGAACCTTAGTTGTAGAATCTTGGAAGGAGATAGCTTATAGGGATGGTATGATGATTCTTGTATCGATTGAAGCTTGTTTTGAGGTCTCGGAATAAGGATATCTTTGGTAATATACATTCAAATGTCAAGATGGTAGAGGAGGTTTTCCATAATTGTGAAATAGAGTATATGTGGGAAAGTTCAGTAGAAAACAGGGAAGCATTTCATAATGCAAAAGCTGCACTTGCTTATCACTCAAAACATCAAGAAATCTTTCGAAAGCAAAAATGAAGAGTTAAGTGGTTGCAAGAAGGAGAGCGAAATACCTCCTATTTTTCAAATATTTGGCATACAAGAAGAATAAAATGCAGATTACTAAGATTCAATGTAGGGAGGGCAATTGGCTTACCAATATGCAGTGAATTAAGGATGAACTGTAAGTTTTTTCCAAAAGCTTTTGTCTACAGAGGTGGGCTGCTTGAATGAACCAAAAATGTTCACCAAAGATTTACCTAGGGTTGTTTCAGAAAGTATGAATTCTGAGTTAAATAAGCTTCCTTCGGTTGAAGAAATCAAGAATACAATATTTTCCTTGGATAAAGAAAGTGTTTCTGGTGTAGATGGGTTCCCGGGAACTTTCTATACAGAATTTTGGGATTTGATTTGTACAGATGTTAATCAAGCAGTCAGAGACTTTTAGTCATGGGTTCCAATGCCTCACCATTTCACGTCAACTCAACTAATTTCGATTTGAAAGGTAAACAAGAATGCTTCTTTTACGGATTATCAGCCAATCAGTTTCTGTAATTTTTCTTCCAAAATTATGGGGAAAATATTATCTCTTCGATTGGCTCCTATTCTACCCAAAATTATCTGTGTCTATCATAGGGGGTTTGTGAGTGGAAGGAATATATCTGATAATATTTTGTTAGCACCAGAACTTATTCATTCTTTTAATAAAAAATGTCATGGTGGAAATTTGGTATTGAAGTTAGATATGGTAAACGCTTTTGACATGGTGTCCTGCCATTTTCTCTTCCACGTTCTTGCTAATTTGGTTTCAATGAGCACATCGTCCACTTAATTAGCAATTGTTTAACTCATAATAAGTTTTCAATTACTATAAATGCACATCTTCATGCATTTTTTTCAAGCAAGCCGAGGAGTTAGACAAGGTGACTTTTAATCACCAACTCTATTCATTATCATGGTTATGTTCTTTCCCCAGGGCTAAATAAACTCCTAATGGATGGGTTAATTAGTGACTATACGTTTGAAAAGATAAGTTTGTACATTTCACTTTTGAGTTTTGCAGATGATAGCATCATACAGAATTAGCTCAAAAATCTTAATCAATTTTATCAGGACTGTTCAGGCCAAGGCATTAATCTTCACAATAGTTCTATGTACATGCTGGATTATATTCCGAGAAGAAGGCAATTATTTCTCAGAAAGTTGGTTGGTTGTCCTTTAAAGGAATTTCCCATTTCATACTTGGGATGTCCTATTTTCCCCAAAAAGGTAAAACTTTGTATTTTGAATCATTGATTAATAAGGTTAAAGGAAGACTAGTTGGATGGCAGAAAATATTTCTCTTAATAGTTGGCCATTTGCTTCTCATTCAACATGTTTTGAATGCCAAGTCAATATACATTCTTGTTGTTTTGAACCCTTCCCTTAGGGTAATTAACAAAATTGAGAGGCTGATAGCAAATTTCTTCTGGGGTAGTTCAGAATATGGATACAAAAAGCATTGGTGTGCATGGGGTTTAATATGTAGGAAATTTGAGAGAGGAGGACTGGGAGTTCATTCACTGAATCACCTTGTGAATGCTTTTGGATTTAAGATATGGTGGAGGTTCGGAAATGCATTATTGTGGTGAGCATCTCAAGTTGAAATACAACTTTCAGTTGGGAGTCCAGCTGCAATAAATTGGTTCAATGGTTTGGAGAAGGATTCAACAGGTGGCAGAAAAGGCGGAGCCTTTTATTGTTGTTCTTCTGGGTAAAGGTAATGTTTCTTTTTGACATGACAATTGGCATCTTAGTGGCAGATTAAACAATTATAAACATTCCGAGGAAACTAACAGTTTGAAATTTGCAGAAGTAATTCAAAATGGAGTTGGGGATGTCCAACTTCTATGTACTTTGTTACCTCAAATTAATGAGGAAATTTGGCTTAATTTTTGTATTGATAGGGGCACAAAGGACGACACATACATCTGGACACTTAAGCATAATAGTCAATTCACTCTTGCATCCTGCTTAAAGAAAATAGAAAAAGATTACCCAGGCATAGAATTCCATTTTCATCATAGCATAATTCCACTATCTATAATGATTTTCATGTGGAAGTTGCAAAAGTTCTACCTGCCTCTGCATTATCTGCTAATGTGTATGTGTTTTCAACTACCTTCCCACTGCCACTGTTGCCAACATAGCGAAGATAGAGACCATTTATTTGTGGATTGCTCTATTGCCGGGATAGTTTAGGATCACTTTTCTTCAACTATGCATAAAAGTACATCTCATATTTTATTCCTTGTGTGCATGCTGATGCAAGGGATTGAGTGGAGGAAAGATGAGGGCATTCTGTCATGTTTGCTTGCAGCACTCGTCTGCCATAAAATTTGATCTGCTAGGTGCAAATTTTTCTATGATGGAGTTGGGAGCTCTACTGCAGAAATTATTTTTAAAGTTCATGGGAAACAGAGAGATTATGAGCACCCATTTGGCATCAAATATATAGGTAGAGGGCACCCCAATCTTAGGCATGTGTTAAACTAAGTTGTATTGTGTAAGAAGTGGATTTGCTTCCATACTTGATTGTCCTTTTTTTTTTTGTTCTAAATATTTTTGGAATAAATAGGTAAGGGTCTGCCAAACCCCCGCCACCTCTTGGCGGTATATATTTTGAAAAATAAAAATAAGATGGTTGAAAAATATTATGATGCTGACTAAATTAGATCTAATATTGTCAATTAAATTTGAATGCAAACAATTCTTGATCAATATATCATAGGCTATGAGTATCAATAATATTTAATGACAATTAACGTCGATATATTTTAAATCATATATAACTACAAGCAACAGATTAATATTTATATAACAACCTTTTGGCAGACAGATTAAAATTAGGATTTGAAGTTACTGATTAATCCAAAAGGATAATCAAGGAAAAGGTCAAGACGATGGCTATTCTGAATACTACTGTGGATAAATTTTGACCTGACATTGTACATGTATGCATATTCTCAGTTGACAAAGCATTCATTCATGGAAACAAAATCATGAGATGTGCACGAAATATTTCAATTGCCTCATTAATCTTTCTCATCCCTTTTTTTATACGGCATGTTCAGGTGGAATTATTCGGAACAAAGATTAGATTTTCAAAAGATCTTTTGTACACTTCACGGGACAGGCAACTAATTTAGAAGCCAAATTAGATTGCCTTATTTTTGGATTGAAGTTTTGCATTGAGAGAGAGTGGCTTCAAGTGGAAATTCAGCTATACTCCAAGATGTTGGTGGATATTTTTCATGCTTCTACTTGTTACCCTTGGAAATTACAAAATCGAATATCTCACACTTGTTGCTTGTTGGCTCAGGGATAGTTTCACTTAACACATATTTTTAGAGAAGTGAATATGGTTGCTGATAGATTAGCATTTGGGATCCTCTCAGTATAATAATACTCTTCAAATCTTTCAAACATTTCAATTGCTACCTAGAGACATTAGAGGACTTTGTAACTTAGATTACAAATTCCATATATATATTAATAAAAACCACCAAATAGGTCTAGGGTTTGGCAGACCCCTACCTGTGTTATTAAAAAGAAAAAGTACATAATAGGAGTGGAAACAAATCCACTTCCAAGGCTTTTAAGAGGGCAATACATCAATGGATTCTAAGAGTTGCCACGTGAAGTTGATCAATGTCTCATAAACCTCTAGCTAAACGTGGAAGAGAAGCAAAATTGTCAAAGTCATAGTTAGTTTGTGAAAGAATTGAATGTTTTGCCAACTAATCAGCAACTTGATTGTCTTGGCTATAAACATGTATCAAGGTGAAATCCACATTTTTGAGCAACTGAGCAGTCCGCCTTAATTGATGCAACACTACAACAAAAATGTCCTTCTGGTACACTTTTAAACCTTCTTAATTGGTACCTATAAGGACGTTTATGTTAAAGGTCGTTTAAAATGGAGTCACAAAAGACCCCCTTTAAGGACGTTTATTTCACTTATCTTTTGTGATGTTTATAAATGTCAACATTTATATAATATAATTTGCAACCTTTATTAATGTCCTAATTTAGTTTTAAGAACGTTTTAAAATGTCCTTTATTAGACATTTAAGGACCCTTATTGAAGTCCTTATATTAAATTTTGAGACATTTTAAAAGGTCCTATATTATCAAATTTAGGGACTTTTATATATGTCCTTTTTCTTTGTTGAGACATTAAAACGTCCTTAATTATATATTTTATGACATTTATATACGTCCTTAATTTATTATTTAGAACATTTATATTCGTAATCAATTATATATTTTCGACACTTATATGTCCTTAATTATAATTTAACACACTTATATACGTCCTTAATTATATATTTAGGACACTTATAAACGTCGTTAAATATATGAAGTAGTAACTATATTGAACATCCTTATATGTTTTTTTAACTAATAAAATTAATACATATTATAATTAAGGACTTTTATTTACGTCTGTATTGTTAATTTTGAAGATTCTATGACGTTTAAAAGTGTCATGTATTATGATTAATTAACGCATTTTCAATTTAATTTTACAAATTAACCTATTCAATGGGAAAAAAAACCAATCCCAAATCATGTTAAAAATGCTCCAACAATATATAGAATATATTTAATTAAATCACAAAATGTTATAATTATATATATTACAAGTAAATGGAAATGTAAAATATCTGAAGAGTATATACACTACTCAAAACCTACTTATTAATATATTTACATGTAAAAAATGGAATTGTTATTCCATCAATAAGTTTAATCAAAACATGACATTTTTCCCTTTTACTTACCTTAACCAAAACAATTTGTCATGCAATCTCATAATATTTTTCTTCAATGTTCTACCTTATCTGCTACCACCTGAAAATGCACAATAAATATAATTTTGTGTTATATTTTTTCATAATAAATCTCTTATGTAAAAAGTAATATACTAACTTGAAAGATAGGTCATGCTATCTCTACACCTAATGATTCTCCAATGGTTTCTAAGCCCGGTATTGGCAATGCTAGTTATTCCTTGACATTGATAACAACATCAATGTGAACTTCACAAAAACCCCTTCAAAAAGGGACTCCAGCAACTAATTTGGTTGAATCCATAGTCATTATATATCCTTTTGCAACAAATGATTCATCTATCACGCTCTTCAACTTTACATATGAGTGAATCTACAATATTAAAAATGTTAATCATAAACCTGAAATGAAAGATGCGAAAGAGAACCAAGTTGTAATAGAATTGGAGATAGAATGAAGAGAATATAATGGAATATAACACACAAACCAAATTGGGGCATACAAATAATTGTTACAGATGTCCTAACTGGCGAGGTGGGGTCGGGGCTTAAATAAAAGACCTGTTGATCTTAGACTTTGGCTAAAACTTTTTAGCTTCCTATTCTACTTCTATTCCTTAACCAAGCTATCTTACCTTAGGTTATTTGTCCTTCGGTTCAAAAAATTAATTTGAATTTAAACTTCTAAAAGTCAGACATCTTTGTATAAGTCACTTGCTGGAATAAATGATTCTAGCAAGTAAGTGATAATGGTCCTCACATCATATACATAAATTGAACCTTTCTAAGAACAGTTGCAAGGTTAACTAAAGAGTATTGAAACAAAATAATACTAAACCAAAAATAATCCACATGTACAACCTTGAAATATTTACAGATTTAAGAAAGAATGAAGATTTTGGTTTAGTATTATTTTGTTTGGTTTAGTTCTAGTTGGATTCTAAATCAATTTCTCTGTTAATTTTCTAAAAACACCTGAAACAAAACATAATTCAAAGTCACATCAAATTGAATAACAGAATTATGAGAATGACCAAACCAAAAAGAAAACAATGAGAGAGAGAGAGAGTAATGTAAACGAAAGTTGCTTACATAAACTAAAGACTAGTAAGAGCACATTTTGCATCATATATGCCAAAATAATTTAAACAGTTACATTCTGTTTGTGCACCGAGGCTGACATTTGAAACTTGGAGTACCAGTAGGTTCATGACTTTTTTACAAAGTATCCAATGAATCCTAGCTGGCTGGCTGAGACGTTATCCATATGGATTCTGTTTCCAATCAATTAATTGTTAGTTGGATGTTGTTTTTAATTTGGACAAGTAAAGCACAATATTCAATTCTTTCAATCATGCAATACATGTTCACTCAATCCAAGTAAAGCCAATGAAGTAGGATTATCACACCACCCCAACAAGCAAACACATATAATCAGCTTAATAACTTGTATGATTTTGATTGATAGATTAAAGGAAGCAAAAAGAATCCATAAGAAACCTAAACAAATATATAAATATATAAGCATATAATGATAAATCAAATTCCATACAGTTCAAGTCTTCATTAATATTCAAAATAAAGTCAACATTTTTGGACTAAAGAAAAGGGTTTGAAAGGACAGGGACAAAGGGCCGATTCTATATATTCCACTACATCTATCTATATAGATTCAATCTATTTAAGCATGGCTGCAATACTACTGAATTTTCACAATGAAAAGTTTTGGAAAGAGCATCCACCTACATTCCCAAAATGACATTTATATAGGAAATAAATTCATCCAAAAGAAGAAATTAACTTCAGCATAACAAGAGGCAGATTATCCTTCCCAAAAGGACATTTATGCAGGAAATAAATTCATCCAAAACAAGAAATTAACTTCAATATAACAAGAGGCAGATTATCCTTCCCGTAAGGACATTTATACATTAAATAGATTCATCAAAAACAAGAAATTAACTGTAGCATAACAAGAAGCAGATTATTATTCCCAAAAGGACATTTATACATTAAATAAATTCATCCAAAACAAGAAATTAACTGCAGCATAACAAGAGGCAGATTATAAACAACACTGAATGAATCAAAGCAATGCTTCTTAATCTTGAGCAGTGATAATAAGATCTAAAATCCGCAATTATGCAAACGCCAAGTAAATCCAATCATAAGTCATATCTAATTTTTACTTTAAGCATATTCATATAACTTATAATCCATATTTACCTCTTCTGTAGGAGAAAATGTATTTGATGAAACAGATTGAATTGGCGTATTGACAGGTGAAGGCTCTTCTTGTTCACCAAAGGCCTTTTCCATGATTTGACTTCTAAGACTCTTCTTTCCCGGCACATGGCAAAAAACATATTTTTCTCTGATTACGGTTCCCATCATCCTGACAAGTCCATATTTTCCTGGACCCTTGACTTGGGAGAAAATATCATTAGGGCCAAGAACATAGTCGTTGTCCGGTGGAAGCTGCTGTTTAAGTTCATCCATTTTGAACTACAAGAACAAAAAAAAAATGTCATTCATAATAGTGTTTAACTTATGAAATTAATAAGAAATATAATATACATCTTTAAAATGATTAAGCAGTCTAAATTAAATGTCCTTGACACCATTTTGGTTGCAGCACTTGAACTGGATGGTGTTCCGTTTGTCCTGTTCTAACACTTCTTAAATTTTTCAACACGTGAGGGAACTCTGCCTGTTTCACGAACCCACATTCAAAATATGTTGGTAGAAGATTTTAATAAAGTAATACACTACTATAACTTGAGAAAAATATAAGAAACAACCAGTTGCTACCATATCCACTTCAATTTCATAGAATCCTTTTCGGCCAGTAGTGTGGTTGAGCTCCATCTTCTCCCTTACTTCTTTGTTTTTTTTGCTTTTTTCCTGCAATGAACATATTAGTACACATTCAATAAATTGATTACTTTTACTTCCATGAAGCTTTTAAAGAAAGAAGAAAAAGGAAAATCAACTACAGTACAATTGAAGCTTTAGTTGCCCAAAACTCTATCAAAATTTTTCCATTGGTCCTCTTCACATCGTAAATCTCTATTTAAAACTTGAACCTCATAGGGTAGGCTAGGATCATAGAATTTTTCCTTGCACTCGCATTTGAAACTCTTCCACTTCTTGTTTATTGATGTCAATATGAAACTCTCGACATATTCAAGAACTTCGAATTTTGACTGTCATCCAAAAATAGTTAGCTAACTTACTAGTGATATAAATGAATCTAAAGCCGCATATACACTTACCTTGACCACTTCCGACATTTCCTTCAAATTTTCATCTGTCATTAACCTCCAATCCGAGATGTGTAAGGGGACAATTTTTCCTTTCCTAGCTATAGTCCCCAAAAATGATGCAAATTTTTGACTATTTTCCCCATACGGCTTCCCGATTTTTCCAAATTGTACCTTAATAAGCCCGAGCTCCTTAGGATGTCCATACAAATCATCTTTAAAAATAGGGCCTCTAACGTTTCTCTTTCTTTTTTTAGAACCTACGTTCGAGATGGAGAAATGTTAATCAAGTGTAATATCAATACAAGAAATGAAAGTTCGCTAGACCAATTTAAAATATGCAAAATAAAATTCGTACTCTCGGGATTAAGATTATCTTCATCAACTTGTAAAACTGGTTCTTTGACTTTGAAGGAGTCTTCCACCTTGTCCCTATCATCTTCAACACCATAGAAATCAGCTTGATTGTCTCCTTGGACATTAGCTTTAACTTCTTTATGAACATCTCCTTGAACGCCTTGATCATTATCTACACCCTCAATGTAAAAGCTATCTTCAATGTCTTTCTCAACATATTCTACTGAGGTGCCACTAATAATATGCTACCGAAATACATTGAATTCTTCCAGAGAAAACTAATTATATGTAATCTACAAAGCAAGGTGAAGTCATTAGAGGACATCAAGCAACATATATATTGAAAAATCACCATATAATAACTGAAATTTTTGTTTTATAACTTACAAAATAAGGGTAACCATTTGGCAAGTCAAATTCCATAGGTGCATGAGCAATAAACAAGCTAATGAATAGGATTACATAAAACCCACAGTCAATATTGTTTGTTTGCTGTGGAACCTACAAGTACATTTAACCACTTGTTAGCCAATTTAATATGGAAATTTGAACTTGGAATGACAGGGTTAAAAAAAAAGGGAATTAAGTTAATCATACCTCAACAGTTCTTATATGTATGTTTCTTATAAAAACCAGAATTTTCAGCCCTTTGGTGCATCATATAGATGCTAATCAAAAACCTACATTTCTCAAAAAGAAGGATTAAGACTAGTATTTACTTTTTTGCAAAATCTAGCTACATGGAAATCTGATATTTTAACAAAAATTACCTTTTGATTACTCCTTGCACTCCAAATGTGATACCCTTCAATGAATCAAGAAGTAAGACACATGAATTCTCTTCACCAAGGTTGACCATGATTAGGTACCAGTGGGAGCTTCACAAAAAATGAAAAGGTAAGATGGAAAAGGACAAATAAATTTCAGTTGGGTAAAAAATAAAGAACATAATGTACGCAAAAATGTTAATAAAATCTGGAACCAAAAGTATGCAAACTTACTGTTCCACAACCGGTATAAGAGCAAAAGTCTTCTTGAACACTTGCTTTGTCTTCTTGAACACTTGCTTTTTCTTAATATACTGTAACACCTTTGCTTTAGTGGCAACTTTCTCGTACATTCCAAACCACAGACAATCGAAAACTTCAAAAATATCTGTACGTTCTGGAGAAATTGTCTCCCATATTGGCTACACAAAAGACAAGCAAGCCTATATTGCAAAATTTCAGCTTCACCTTATAGTTTAAAAAGGTAGACTCCTTCATAAATGAATGAAAACAAGAATTTAGAAGTTCAATATTTTGCTCAAGCTTGACAACAATGACCAGCTTTATGAACTCCAATAAGTAAACATTAAAGTTGATTCAAACCTGAAAATGCAAAAGTGATCTACAGTCAAGCATAGAAACATACTCAAAATATGTAGAAAACTCTTTGCTGGACAGCTCAAATCTTTGAGCTGAATCCTTATTCAAATGTTGTATTCCCTGCCCTCTTTTCTTCATATCTAGATGCTAGGAATGCAAAAACTGACTTTGTTAAATTAACCACATTCAACAGGTTTAAATACTACTATCTAACCACAACAAATCAAGAAATCTAAATAAATATATATAAGCATATAATGATAAATCAAATTCCATAGATTTCAAGTCTTCATTCCTATTCAAAACTAAGTCAACATAACCAAATAACTTTTGAAAGAAATGATAATGGATAAAATGTACTTTGGAGGAAACATGACAATTGAAAAAAGTCATTATTTGTGATCCAATTCTACTTCAACTCCTGGTACACCCTCTCTAACCCAAGGTACAACCCCATTTTCATCTTCATTTGGGAGAATGCATGGTTCACTTTGCAAATATTCATCTATATCACAAGTTCGATAGACTTTATAGGCACTTCTAGGATAAGTTCTAATGACAACATTCCAACCACTATCTTGTATATTCGGCACATAGAATACTTGTGATGCTTGTGTTGCGATGATGAAAGGTTCATTATGACGTTTCACATTTGTGAAATTTGCCAAGGTGAAACCATTTTGTTTCAACTTCTTGCCTTTTGAAACATAATCACAATCAAAGAGCACTATCTTCTGTCCATGACGATAATCCAACTCAATTATTCTTGTTAAAATCCCATTGTAAGCCATTTCTCCTAGAATTGGATTCTCATCCCGTATGCTTGAGTAGCTTGGAGTGGCAGCATTAACTGAGACTCCACCATTCTGTGTCTTCCTTTTGTGCTCCATGTCTCTTGTATGAAACCTAAATCCATTCACCACAAACTTGTCATATTGCCATCCCACTAGGTTTGGACCTTGAGCTAATGATTTCAAATCATGTGAAATAGAATCATCATTCAATTTCAGCTTCACAACCTAAGAATTGGAGGACATATAATTAGTAAAAATCAGCAAAGTGGGGATATTAGCAAAATTATGAAATTAGTAGAATGCTTCAATGGAAGATTTTACAGGGTTTCGAAACCAACTAGCAAATTTGTTGCTATGGAGACGTTCTATTTAATGTTTGGAGGCTCGTGGATGTTCTTCTTCCACTATTCTTCGATGCAATTTGGAAAAAATATGCACTATAAGCTATTTTGACATTATGACTTAAGTTATTCTTAGCATAAAAATTTTTTAATTACTCACTCTATGTATCGGCAAACTGCATCACAATTGAAAAGTACGTATTGGTGAGCTTTGTTCAACTTATCTTCATCAAATGTAGTTACAATACCCTTACCTAGAGATCGCCCAACTCCAGCAAATACATCCAAGCCTTTATATAAAACATTTACCTCTTCATTTCTACCTATGTGATTGAATTTTGTCTCTACATAATCTGCAAGGTATAAAGAGCAAAATCACAAGCATTCATCTGCCACATAACCTTCTGCAATGCATCCTTCCTGACGACTTCTATTCCTAACATAGGATTTAAGTTTGCCCAAGTACTTGAGAGTGAAACACACAAGATGAATTATATTTATAGCAAATGGATGAAATAGGAAAATGTAGAATGATGGTCTGTTTTGACTAACCTTTCCACAGGATACATCCAACGATAATGAACAGGCCCTCCAAGCCTAACCTCAGTAGCCAAATGAATGGTCAAGTGAACCATCACATCAAAAAAAGAAGGAGGAAATATCATTTCTAATTGGCAAAGTATGGTAGGAATTTGTTTTTCTAACTCAATAACATCTTTAGGATGAACTTCTTTTGAACATAATAGCCTGAAATAACGACAGAAGCGGATCAATAGGTAACGAACCGTCTTAGGCAACGTCTTCCTCGAAGCAATAGACAACAATTGTTGCATCAAAATATGGTGGTCATGACTTTTCAAACCAGATATTTTTGGAGGCTTTAGCTGGAGGCATTGGGAATTGTTAGATGAATAACCATCTGAGACTTTAATGTTCTTCAATGTCTTGTAAAAAATAGATTTTTCCTTTTTCTTCATTTTGAATAAAAAAGGAGGAAGAATGGCTTTTACCATCTGTACATTCAACCGGATGTAAACCTTCTCTAATTCCCATCTCCTTGAGATCAAGTCTAGACTTAGCATTATCTTTTGATTTCTCCAACTCCAACAATGTGTTACAAATATTTTCTGAAACATTTTTCTCAATGTGCATCACATCAAGATTGTGACGCAGAACATTATGCTCCCAATATGGTAAGTCAAAGAGAATACTCCTTTTCTTCCAACTAAACGGAAGTTTTGGATTGTCCTTGACTAACTTGCCAAACCTTACATTAGAATCTGCTAATTCTTTTAAAACCATTGATCCAGAAACCATAGGAGGCTTATTATCAAGCTCTATTGTCCCATCAAATTTTTCAGCTTCCTTTCGGAAGGGATGATCAGTAGGAAAAAATCTACGATGACCCATATAACAGTGTTTTCCACCATGTTTCAACCACCTTGAATTTGTGTGATTATGACAGACAGGACAAGCAAATTCACCTTTGGTACTCCATCTGGATAAATTTCCATGTCCAGGAAAGTCATTGATTGTCCACATTAATTCTGCATATATCATAAAGGAAGTTTATGTAGAGGAGTCATAAGTTTCCACACCTACATCCCACAACTCCCTCAACTCTGCAACTGATGGTTCAAGATAGAGGTCTATATTATTTCCAGGGGCTGAAGGACCAGGAATCAACAATGTCAACATCAAATAAGGTTCTTTCATACACATCCATGGTGGCAAATTATATGGAAATAAGACAACTGGCCATGTACTATGAGCAACACTTAGAGTTTTGAATGGATTAAAACCATCAGAAGCCAAGCCTAACCTCACATTTCTAGGATCATTACCAAAGGAAAACGAAAATCGAAACTTTTCCAAGAAGGCGAATCAGCTGGATGCCTCATACAACCATCTTTAACTTTCCCCTCAACATGCCATTTCATTGATGATGCTGTTTTTGAAGATATAAATAAGCATTGTAACCTGGGCTTAAGAGGAAAATGCCACAAAACTTTGTGAGGAATCTTACGTTTCTCTCCAGTAGAATCATCTTCTTAAGTAATCCACCTTGACATTTTACATGTTTTACATTCTTTCCATTTTTTTTTCTCCCCCCAATATAAAGTGTAATCATTTGGACAACCAACGTGTTAGTCATAACCAAGCCCCAATCCTTTCATTAACTTATTAGATTCGTACATATTTTTGGGTAAATCAACAAAAGCATTGGGAAATGCTTCTCTCAACAAAATCAAGAAGCATGTTGAAGCTCTTATCACTCCATTTTCCACTGCATTTGAGGTGAAGCAAACGGATTATGAATGAAAGTTTCGAAAAGTTTTGGCATCCAGGGTGTAGTTCTTTCTTAGATTCATCAATGAGTTTATAAAACTTCTCAATTTCATTGCATGCATTGTCACACATACTATCCATGCCATCATTCAAGTTAGGGAATCCGAAGACATCATGTAATAAGGCACCTATGTCGTCCCCTTGTTCATGTGATCCATCGTGTGGTTGTATGTTCACGTTAGATGTAGATTCTTCATTATCCCTTAATTAAACATGCATCACCCAGTATGTGTACCCAGATAAAAACCCCTAACAATCAAATGCTCATTGGCAGTCCCTCTATCAACACATATTCCCATTTTGCAATCTTTGCATGGACAACAAATTTTGTTATTCATACTACTTCTTGATGCATAGTTCAAAAAAAATTCAACACCATTCTCATACTCGTCACTAAGTCTAGATAGAGTCATCCATTACTTGTCCATATTTCTATTCAAGAAACAAAAAGTCAAAGAACAATACAGAAGTATCAAAAAATGAAGGAAAGTAAAAATTAATTATCCATGTAAAAGTATCAAATATGTCATTCAAAGGAATTGTCAGTCAAATCAGTTTCTTCCAAATACTACTAGTTATGAATCCATAATGCACTTGTTTGCTGCTTGGAATTAAATAATAATAATAATAGTAATTCTAATAATAATAGTAATAATAATAATAGTAGTAGTAGTAGTAGTAGTAGTAGTAGTAATAATAATAATAATAATAATAATAATAATAGTAATTCTAATAATAGAAAAAATAGTAATTCTAATAATTCTAATAATAATAGTAATAGTGGTAATAAGAGGGCTACGAAGATTATCAATGCAGCTTCATTCACTGTCGAGAGAGAAGATCACACAGTTGGAAACATTCTTCGCATGTAAAATCTAATCTTTTTCCATTCTTGAAAATCAAAGTGGTTCTCTAGTTTTAAACCCTAATGTTTTCTTTTTCATTCTTAAATTTATAACACAAAAATAGGCAACTACATAGGGACCCAAATGTCCTTTTTGCTGGATACAAGCTTCCCCACCCTCTTCAGTACAAAATCATAGTCAGGGTCAGTATTATTATCTATATTAACATTTAAAAAAAATTGGTTTCTTGTTATTTTACTTTTGAGTTGATTTATACAAATTTTTATCACCAAACATGATAAAATATAATGTTTGATCTAATTTTGCTTTTGCAAGGTGTTCACTTTTATGTGTAAATCAACATTGAATTAATAGCATATAACCCACAATTGGCATGACGATGATGAAAAATGTATGCTTCCTACCTTCTGTTATGCTGTTAACATGCTTCATTAAGCTTCATGTAATTTAAGTGCTGCATCACATAACCAGAGAATTGCAGTTCGGTGTTGTAATCATTTAGAAGGTTTGTTTTATGAGAGAAACAGATTAATAGTATGCTTTCCTTAATCCATTGACAAAACATTCCCTGTTCTCAATGATATATGTGTTGAAGCTTGAAACTTGGTCACGGATATTAAAGTTGGACCATTTGATAATCTATTTTTCTGAACTAAACTTCGGTGTAGGAACTAAAAATAGGCTTGAT
>JAWZTD010000145.1:1700224-1734916 GCA_035221335.1 Echites panduratus | reverse complement strand
GAATTCCCTTTTCTTGTACTGTTTTTTCCTGTGTTTTCTCGAAATTTTTTTAAGTTCATTTATTTATTCAATTTGTTTTTTTGTTAAATAATATGTTGAAAAATATTACTGGTGCAAATAAAAGAAATATATTATTAGATTTCTATATGATTAATTCTGAAGTGCATATTGCTGATAAAAAAGTAAGGATTCATCATTCAAGCATGTCATCTCACATTGATTGCATGTATATAATATCTTCGTTGCATAGAATGTGGTAAACTTTATTAAAGAAGGAACTTCGTCTATAGGAGGAAAAGTTCTTGGGTCTAATTTGGAATAGGGGCACTGCATCGGTTTTTATTTTTTATTCTCTTTTTTTCGAATGTCGGAATATAATGCATTTTTTATTCTTTATCATGAGTCCTTAATCACATGTTGTTTCAATGATTCAATTAAATGGTTTTTCCCTTGCTCAATGTCTTTTCTTTCTCGTTTTTACCTTACAGGGAACCTGAAACTGAATTTTTGCCTTTTAGAATATACTATTTTTTTCTAGTAGGAATTTTAAGTTATTTATTTTTATCTTATTCTTTTTTAGTGAATGACTTATGAAATTAATCTATTGGGGTTTGTATTTAAGAGAGGAGATGAAACTAAAGGAACACCTTTTGAAATTGACTCAATATGTTTGCTTGAAAACTGATTGTTGGACATCAGTTCAAAACTTAAATTATCTTTGTCTTACCTCACATTTCATTGATAATGATTGGAAGTTGCATAAAAGAATTCTTAACTTTTGTCAAATAGAAAATCACAAAGGTGAGACTATCAGTGAAACAATTCAGTCTTGACTTCCTGAATGGGGTATTGAAAGAGTTTTTACAATTACTGTTGATAATGCAAGTGCAAATGATGTTGCTATTAATTATTTAAGATGGAAAATCAATGGTTGGAATGGATCTATTTTAGGTGGAGAACACTTGCATATTAGATGCATAGCTCATATTTTGAATCTTGTTGTGCATGATGGCTTGAAGGATATGCATGATTCAATTATTAGAATAAGAAATGATATTCTGTATGTTCGTGCATCTCTAAGTAGAATGAAGAAATTTAAAGAATGTGTTGAAAAGGAAAAGATTCAAACAAATTCTATAGTTTCTTTGGATGTTATCACTAGATGGAATTCTACTTATCTTATGCTTGAAAGTGTACTTAAATTTGAGAAATGCTTAAAAGTGTACTTAAATTTGAGAAAGCTTTTACAAGATTTGAAACTCAAGATAGTGGATACGTCATGGAGCACTTAGGTGAGGGAAAGAGAAAGGGTATTCCGAGTAGAGAATGCAAAACATTTTGTAAAGTTTTTTAAGTAGTTTTATGATGTTATGAACTCTGTTTCTGGAACTTCATATGTGACTTCTTCTGCCTACTTTCATGATTTTTGTTCCATAATGTGGAAATTGAATGATTGGTGTGGAAGTGATGATACAATTCTTAAAAATATGATTGAAAAAATGAAAGCAAAGCATGATAAATATTTTATGATTTGAGAAATTTTAATGTGTTGATTTTTGGGGCTTTAATATGTTTTGAGAATTGGTTCCGTTCAAAAAAGATAAACATGTATATGAAGGAACTTGTGGAAGAAATTGCAAAAATTGAATTAGGTAAGTATTTTTTACATAATCTATTTTTTAATACATGTTCTAACTCTGACTTTTTCATTGATTTTTTCAGAAGAAGGACCAAGTGCAAAGGCTTAACCTATATCTTATTTGTGTTTGTACAGAATTCTGAATACTTCTATGTATTCCTGGTTTGTGATTATTGGGAATTGCCTGAGATTCTTGTCTTCTTGAGGTGAAAATTTATGGCAACTATATGCAATGAACTGTGTTATACACTCTCTAAGCTTGTCTGGAAATTTAAAATGAATTGCAATTCTTGTGGCAGAGTTAAAATGTAATGGAAGGCTCTAAGCATGGTGTTATTTTATTTTGTATATCGGAATGATTTATCTGTGTCTGTATTGAATGTTGATGATTATTTTTTTTATTTGCTATTTTTTTTATTGATTGGCCTTACAAAAATTAATGCAGTATTGAAATTTACAGAAATTAGTATAATCTTTTTATTGGGCTTTTACAAATTGGGCCAAAATAAAAAATAATTTTTTTTAAAAAAATCTGTTTGAAATCTAATCGAACTGCTCAAAACCGATCAATGAGCGGTTTGACTTGGTTAGGTTAATTCCAATTAATAAAAATGGGCGGTTATGATTTATATAGAACCGATTAGTGTGGTTCGGTTTCAAAAATTGATCAAAACAGACTGAACCGAACTGCTAAATTATAGGAGATCTAGAGTGGTGTTCATCAACCTTTTTTTTCAAAGTTCCCAACTGTTCTAGACATGATTCACCTACAAAATCAACAAACAAGAAATCTGGAAACTTTTTTGTGCCTCACCAATTCTCTTGTGTTTACACTCTTTGAAGACTTTTTTCTCACTCTAATGATCTCACACTATCTTGCCTTTTACCTCTCTTAACTCTTCTTCAAGTTCTTGAACAACTCTAATGAACAATTACAAAACAATTAAGAATGTCAATAGTCCATGAAACTCAATCAAATAGCCAATAATTGTTAACAACTAGAACCAAAGCGATAAGAGTTCAAAGATTTAGGAAAATGATGAAGGATCTAAACACTTAGAGTTAAGAAATAGATGATAGGCAATTTATCACACACCTTGAAGTCAAAGAAACTTGTGATAAAAAAATTCAGCAATACCAATTCAACATAACCAAGACATTATGATCTCAATTTTGCATCAATCAAAGGAAAAACCACTTCAATTTCAGTCACAAATCTTCTTCAAACATTCAATTGTTCAAATCACAATTCAAATCTGAATTTTGGCCACTTTTTTTTCACTTTTTTTCTTAAAGCCTTCTTTTTATTTTCTCACTGTTTTGTTGTCGGAATTGTTCTTGGGCATATTTGATCTCTCTCTTTTTTCTTGTATTTTTCGTTTATAAGATAGAAGAATAAGAACAAACACTTAACACCTTGAATTAACTCTTGTTTAAAGCTTTAGGCTTGATCCACACAAACACAATTGATCACAAGATAAGAAGTAAGATAGATTTGATAGAACAAACACAAAACGCATTCATAAGATTATACATCTTCAAAGAAACAAATATGATCTTAACGCTTCAAAAAGAAAGCAATTAAGATAGTCCAATCTAAGATGAAAAACCTTAAGATCTAATGCTAAAATGATGTGATTCCTTGGAATTGAAGTTTCTCATATCAATGGCCCAACTCCTTGGATTTTACCAGGTAGTAGATTATAGGAGCCTCGAAAGCGGAATAACAACCTTTTTCCAGAATATATCTTTAAATCGTACACAAAGCAAGTTCCCAAGACTTCATCAAAGATCAAGATTAGTTTCATTGTCCTATGTTGTCTTTCAACATCAACCAATGACTTATGTTTGGTAGACAATTCAAACCCTAACTAAAGTGTTGAAAATCCCTTAAGAAGTTCCACAAGAACCTTAGAAGAGTTCTAGAAAAAACCCACAAGAAAATAAAAATTTTATCTTAATTTCAGTCCTCACAAGGAAAATTTTTGTTTTTTTCATAAAAGATGATTAGGATAAATGCATTATAATGTTCTATATATAGTCATAAGGCTGATCAAACCTAATAATAAGAAAAATACATAAAAGCCCTTAATTGAAATTAAATTGACCAATAAACACATAAGACAGATTTGAACAAAAATTCTGGCATTTGGTCATGGCTGGTCTGTCCAAGTCTTGTGCCTCCAAGCTATTTTTGAAACTTCTTTTCAAGATATTTTGAAGCTTTTTAATCTCTCTTAACATCATTAAAGTCTTGAAATGCTTGCTTGAATCAACTTCATCTTGGAGTGACTTTTTTTCAGAGATTGTATCAAAATCAAGTAATTCTTCTTTGATTTATATCAATGCCAATGTCTTCAAGAGCTTCTTAACCATTGAAGCATCATGCTTATACTTAAAGTATAAGTACATCTAAATGAACATTAACATCTTAATTTTGCATCCTTTTACTGCATCTTTTGAATTCCCTTTTGAAGCTCCAACTTTGTGATTGACAAATTACTTGAATATTCTATTTTCGTCATATGGTAGCTTCCATGAGTACTTCTGAGCCAAGTGTGCTCCTTTATCTCCATTAGAGTATTTTCATTGACACCAAAGATGTTTTTATTCCCATTTCTAACATTGAACATTCTTTTTCTATTGTTCTTCTACCAAATTTTTAGAAATTTGAAGGATTAACCAAGGTGAAAGATGGCAAGGACCACATGGTGATGAGTGAAATGTTGAAGTGGTACATTCTTATATCTGCACTTGGTGATAAATTGCTGAAGTTTGAGCATGAAAGAATGTTGTCAATGGTGAAATATGATTGTGGGAATGCTTATGATATTTATGAGAAAAGTGCTATTGCTTAATTTCTTGAGCATAATGATTAATTGTTCATAAAAAGCATGTTTGGTACTTTTTTAAGTCTTGTTACAGCTTTTGTGGTTAAGTTTGTAAAGGAATGATTTGTGATACATTGTTGAAATTTGAGCATGAAAGAATGTTGTCGATGGTGAAATATGATTATGGGAATGCTTATGATATTTATGATAAAATTGCTATTGCTTTATTTCTTGAGCATAATGATTAATTGTTCATAAAAAGCATGTTTGGTACTTTTATAAGTCTTGTTACAACTTTTGTGGATTTTAAGTTTGTAAAGGAATCATGTGTGAAACAATGTAATCTTGTAAATGCTTATGGTTGTTGTGAACATGATGCGCTTGTGGAATCTTCAAAACATCATGATTTCTTGACTAGTTGTAGTAAATTGTATATTGCTAAGAGCTTTTTGAATGAAATGCAACATCTAGAGTTTGCTAGGGAATCATTTGTGAAGGAGCAAGTTTGTGACTATGTGCTTGCCACGCAAGTTTTATATAGAGAATTCCATAAGCACGATGACTCTTTATTTGATGGAAATGTTTTGCTTACAACTAGATCTTCTAATAAAAAATTGTTGAAATTTTAGTTTCATGGAAATAGCTTTGGAGTACATTCTTATTCTTTGGATTGCTTAAAGTTCATAAAGAACTTATTTGAATCTTTTATGTATAGACCCTCAGAGTTTGTTTTGGATGACTGAGTCTTGTGGATTGTTTATGTTACAATCCTTGATACAAACTTGTACTTTTGTGGCCCTATGTGTATATTCATTGTTGATTCTAAGTTCTTAGTTATCTTGTTTAAAATGTACTTCATTGTGAGTTTTGTGAGTAACCTTATTATTCATTTTTCACATACATTTGATATGCTTGATGGAGGATATGGGCATGATAGTTTGAAAAATGTTTCTTGAAGCTCCATTGACAATCTTGTTCCTATGAAAGTAGACTTCAATTTTGGAGATACTTGTATCATGCCCTATTTGGTCATCAACCACTGAAGGAAGAAATGCTAAGACTTTTCTAATGTTATAACTTCCATGGAGAATAGAAATTCTCAAGCCTTTGAGAGCATTAAGCCAGTTGGTAAGTATTCTTTTGATGTTTCTTCAATCAATGTTACTAATCATTCTTTTTTCAATGTAGGATTTGAAGATTCAGGGAAGAATCTTTTTGAGGTGAGGGGCAAAGTTGGAGATCAAGGAGCCAAACAAACATTGATTGGAACTACTTGGATGCCATCAAAGGAAGGATACCTTGGAGATACTATTCATGGAAGAAAAAGGCTTTTGAAGATCAACTTTACAAGGGTTAAGAAAGACATGAAGTCATTAGTGTCAACAAAGATGAACAACTAGAATTTGAAGCTATGTCAGAAATGAAGCTTGAAGCTTGGATGTTCAAATATAGAGATTTATATTTCAACTACTATCTTGAAGATGAGTTGAATAACTTGTGAAAACACACTTTGATGCATTAAAGATCATGCTACGTCATTCCGAGAAGATAGCATCAAAGAAGGATGAAGAAATCAAGCAAACATGGCAAGATTTTTGCAAGGAGTTGGTACGACACAGTGTGCCACCGGGAGCGACATGGCAAGACCCAGCTTGCCACCTGGTGCAACGCCTGTGCCATCCAATGCCAAATACTCTCACCGGATAGCCTCTGCCTGCACCCCCAAAATAATATTTTTTATATATATTTTCTTGTAGTTTTGGATGGTTTAATGGTTTTCTATGTCTTTTGAACCCACAGATGAATAATTAGGTTAGATTGGGGTTGAAACACTACAAATATATCCATATCTTTGTAAAACATTAATTCAACTTATGACAAACCACATATCTCTTTGAGAGTTAAATTTGAGAGATCAAACTTGAGCTTCTAGGGTTCTTGAAAGACTTCATTTAGGGCTTTTTAATTAGTTCAGTTTTAGGTGTTGAAAGTCTACCAAACCCAAGAGATTGGTTAATGTTGTAAACAACATAGGTCAATCTAACTAAACTTGAGCAACTTGATGAGTCTTGGGAACTTATTTCAATTTGATTTGATTTGAAGGTTGAACTATTGATATGAGAAACTTCAATCCAAGAATCACATCACTTCCTCCGACCTCAATTTCCACCCCAAGTGTGGTGGGCTTCACATCACACATTTGGCATATGTAGATATCTTATTCTCTTCTCTTGGGGTGACTTCCCCTTAGTCAAGACTCTTGTGGATTGTTTGAGAGATTTTGGCAAGGTGTCAGGTCTGGAGGCTAATCACTCAAGTCCAACATCTTTCATGTGAGCATCCCATAAGAGGAGCTTTTTACTGTCAATTAGTACATTAGTTTCTCACTCGGACATATGCCCATTAGATATTTTGGCATTCCCCTTGCTCTGACTAGACTTAAGGTGGCACACTATAAAAACTTCTTGGAAATCATCTTGAGCCAAATTACAACTTAGAAAGGCCTCACTCTCTACTATGTGGGTATGGTGGAACTTATCAAGAGTGTTCTTGAAGGCACCACTTATTTTTTGGCTTGTCATCGTTGCCATGCCTAGTACTATCATCGACCATGTGGCTTGTGGAAGATTTCTTTGGAATAAACTGAGGCCACTTGTGGCTTGGAGAGACCTTTACCACCCGAAAGAGAAGGGTGGCCTTGGCCTCCAAATCTCAAGGCATGGAACCATTCTCTTTTGATCAAGACAGTGTGGAGCATTCATGTCAAGAAGGATACGCTTTGGATTAAATGGGTGAATCAACATTTTGCTTCGACATTATTCTATTTGGGAGGTCACGAAGAGGACGGCTGATTTGGCCCTTTGGAAGAGGCTTTTGGAAATTCAGGATATCATAGTGGCTAATGAGGGATCCTTGGACTTAGACGCCTCTTTTCTAGAGAAGTTTTCCCAAGGCACCCAATTTTGTACCAAGATAGCCTATGACTACTGTACACCTACAAGGAAAAAGGTAATGTGGAGTTCTATTGTTTGGAAGGGGTGGATTCAGCCCAATTATTCATTCATTACTTGGCTTGTGGTGTATGATAAACTATCTACCTTGGATAGGCTGCCCTTTTTGCAAGTAGCCCCTATATATTGCTTATGTGGAAGCAGCCCGATGTCATGTTTGCATTTATTCTTTGCTTGTCCTTTCACTCGAGCTGTGTGGGACAACATTCGAGATTGGATGGGGGCATGTCAACGCATGACTACTCTAGCAGCGAGCATGAAGTGGATCAAGAAGGAGGCTAGGGGAATGACTTGGAGACCAAAGCTTTGGCTCATTGCAATTTTAGTCAAGGGCTACTTCATTTAGAATGCTAGAAACTGAACTATCTTTGAAGGCTCCAAGCCTAACATTATATCTATTTGCTTGTGAATCAAAACACAAGTACACAAGGTTTTGTTTGCCTTCTATCCTAATGTTTTGGTTCCTTTTGACTTGGGCGCTTAGAGTTTTTCTAGTGTTCCCTTGTATAGAGGCCTCTCGGGTATGCCCGAGTATTTTGTACATTTGATCTACACATATATATACATTTACATTTAGATATATATATATATATATATATAAACCTTTTAACATGAAAGGCCTCATCACAAGATTTCAACAACGATGTGATTCCTTGGAATTGTAGTTTCTTATATCAATGGCTCAATTCTAAGGATTCTATCACAAAAGTAATTTCCCAAGATTTTCATAAATTAGTTCAAGTTTAGTATTAGATTTACCTTTGGAATTGATTTTCTAAACAAATCTAATGAATTTAAAGACAATTCAACACCCTAAACCAAAGTGGAGAAAGTCTCAAAGTAGTTTCTCAAGAACCCTAACTTGTTCATGAAGAAACCCTAAGTTTGATCTTCACAATTTTCTCTGAAGAGAAAAGAATGAAGTTTTCGATTAAAGTTAGAATGTGTTTGAAATACATAATAAGGAAGTATTTATAGTATTTCAATCCTAATCTAACCTAATAATTCTTTCTCAAGGTTAAAAGACATAAAAACCCCTTAAACCAAACAAAAATGACAATAAAAACAAATATAAAAACAGAGTTACTGTAGCAACAACTTGATACTGTAGCTACCGAAGTTGGACAGAGCCTGTTTTGGGCTATTTTGGCATGGAGAATGGTTGGCACTAGATGGTAATAGGCGGGCACCGGCTTTGCTGTTTTCCCAACATTTTTGTGCATTATTTTGGCTCCATTTCATCAAGTTTTCATCTAATTTTGATCCCTTAACGTCTTGGATGTATTCTTGACATAAAATGAAGCTCTCTAACCCTTCCAATGATGATATCTTCCAAAGCTTTGAATCTCCTTTGTTTTCATGAAACTCAAACTCATTGAAAATTATCTTCAAAATTAATTTCATTGAAATTGATCTTCAAATCAAGTTGTTCTTCATGCTTGAGCATCAATGTCTTCATGCTTTCTTTATACTTCAAATGTTGATCCTTTGAAGCATCAATCCTTCCTTGGACTTCATCAAACAATTATTTATCCTCAACAGGAATAGACTTCTTTTTCATATGCGTCCCAAAGAATACTTTCGAAACAAGATAATCAAGAATTTAGAATCTTTGACAATTATTCATAAAATTCCACAAAGGTACAAGTTGTTATCAAGAATTGCAATATCGAAAATCCACAATGCTCGGTTATTAATAACAAACTCAAGATATCTTTTCATTTGTGACTTGAAGATATGCACACTCATGAAAGTCAAGCATTTCAAAACATAAGAATGTATCCTGAAGCTCTCTCAATGAAATTTAGTTTCTAGCAAGTCAAGCTTAGAATACTTAGGCATACACCAATTATCTTCTCTAGACAAGTGGCCAACATGGTAAACTTTATCCAAATCAACTTGTCCATATATACCAATCACATTTCCACATTCATATTCATTCACATGTGATTCTTGAAAAGATTAGGACCCATCATATCAACAAAAAAGCTCATAGGAATACTCAATTTATCTTCTCTAGACAAGAAATCATTATGCTTAAAGCATTCAATAAGAGCACCTTGTTCACAAAAAAAAAAATCCAAAATCATTACTACTCATAATAAACCTCTTGTCAAGCTCAAAAATCAACAATTTGTCACCAAGTGTAGAAATAAGAGTATACCATTCTAACATATCATTCATCTACATGCTCTTGTTGCCTTTCTTGATCGTGATGAAGCCTTCAAATTCTTACAATCTAGACAAAAGAACACTAAGAAAAGAATGATTAATGTTAGAAGTAGGAATAAAAATCTCTTTGTTCATCATAAAAACTACAAGTGGAGAGAGACATATTCTAAGCTAGCATGCGCTTTTTTATTTTTAACAACCCTAGATTGGTTTACATTCTAAACTAGCATTAGAGACTTCTGGAAAGAGATAAGAGATTCTGAAGTTTTAAAAGACTAGAGAGGGTACCTTTTGAGATTTTCTATAGAATTAGGGTAATAGTTTTGGATAATTATTTTAATATTGCATTTTAGGAAATTAATGGGTACAGTTTGTATGGTTTTTCTAGTCACCACCCATCCTTCAACAATTTTTTGGGGGTTGTCTAGCACCAAAATATTCCTCTAGTCAAGAAGATCCATAGAATTTTGAATTACTCAATTTTGAAAAGTAGATAGGAAGTTATAGATTTTTGGAATTAAGATTAACGCGTTTCATCCCCTAAATTTGAGGTCTAGGTGAATATGGTCTCAATTTTTCTTTTTGACCTGTAACGTTCCCAAAACTTTTTTGAATTGTGATTATGGTCCTTTTTCACATTTCAGGCATAAATCCAGCCATCTTCTGGTGAAAAATTGGTGAGTTTAGTCCCCAAAATTTTAGGATTTTGTCGTTATGGTCCCCAAAAAGTGCTAAAGATATGTTGAAAATGTGCAAAAAGAACCATGACCTTAAAGGTAAAAAGAAATTTATAACCATATATACCAAGACCACTAATATTGGGGATTAAAAGCACCAATCTTCCATTTTTGGAATTTCTGATAAACTATGGTCATTGGGCATTTTCAAGGGTTATAACTCCTTAATAGCAGGTTACTTTTTTGGCAAACAATATGTGGATTTGTAGTTGAACATGAGATCTTTCTATAGTTGAAAATTTGTATGATATCAAAATCATGAGACACGACAGTTTTTTCTGGATAGTGAGGACGCTTTAAAAGAATAAAATTACTTAAAATTTTCCATAAATAATCTTTTATTAAAAAGGTTCATAATTTGAAATTTAAAGACCTAACTCTTTGAAAAATATTTTCTAATGTTTTCCTAAGTCGTTAGGAAATTGTGAGAATTTAGAAAATAATTTATTCTGAATTAAGTTTTGAAAACTTTTATGGCTTTTCAATGAAGTTAGGTGGGAAGGAAGGGTAGAGTATTATACATTGAGTTTTTTCTTAAAGCATTTCCATATCCAATATTTACTTGCATAATATTAGATGATTGACCCTATTGTCGGAAGAGTTTTATCATGAATGTGAATTTAACAAGTGAGAGGTAAGTAACTTAATCCAATTGGTTTCTTTTAAAAAAGTGATTTTGTGATGGTTTATCTTAAAAGATTTTTTAAGTTATAAATCTTATTTTCCGCACTTAATTTTACTAGAAAATGGATCAGGAATTTTTGGTAATTAAATTATTTGGGTTTCTTGGAATGTTGCCATTTGTGGACCACTGGCTTAGGGGGGTTAGATTGATGGTTGGACCAAGGATCTATTGCCGTAAATGGATGATTGTGATTATGATATTGTGATTGTGGTCATGGCAACTTGAAAAGAAACTAAAAGAATTGTTTTATCAGAGAGGTGTTTTTGAAATGAGATTTTGATTAAAAGATGGAAATTGTACTGTTCATTTGTGTAATAAACCCCACTATTGAATTTTGAGTATTTTATTTATCTTTTTTAAATTGTCTCTTGAAATGAAAATTTTCTTTGAAATACTTGATCCAACTATTGGTGAGATTTTTTTTTACTTGCTGGGCTTATTGCTCATAACTTTTTTATCCACATTTTTCAGGTTATGTGGATTATGAGTGAAGGATATTTTGAGTTGAAGGATTATGAAATTCTTGTTTTGTTATTGAATTTTAATTAAAGATTGTTAGAGATTTGTACTAGGTTTGGTAAATAAGTTTGAAACAATTGTTGGATCGTTTTAAAGACTTATGATAATAAATTTTGGAATATTTTATTATTCTATTTTGTGTTATTTGTATTTTGGATTGATTAAATATTAAGGATGGATTTGGACTTTTATTTTAGCCTTACATACTCGTGGGTTTCTCACAACTGTGTGATGTTGTCAGACTTTGGGCCTATGGCATGACATACACATTTTGAGATTTTCTTTCAAAAAGTGTCACATGATTATCATCTTCTTTCACTTTACTATAAATCTCCTGGGCCTGTTCTCTTTGAATAACTTCTTTTGGTCTCTTTTCACTTTCTACTTCATTTTTGGTTAAGAACTCTTCTTTCTTGAGCATCATTTTCTCCCAGGTTTGATATTGAAGAGTATTATGTCCATATTCATTGCACATGAAGCATTTAATGTCTCTGATTTTGAACATAATTTTACTAATTTTTATGTTTTATAATGTACTTATTTAAGAAAATTATAGTTTAAATATGATGTTATATGAATAGCTTACTCTCATTAATTACTTATTCTTTTTTTGTAGAATAATTTTGGAAAAATCAGATGTGATGTGATTCTTGAGTTGAAGTTTCTCAATTCAAGGCCTAACTCTCAAATTACAATATCTGAAGCAACATTCCCAAGATTCATCAAGTGATTCAAGTTTTGTTTATAGATTGACCTCTATTTGTTAATGCAACCCTAACAATTTGTGAAAACTTTCAACACGCTAAACCAGAGCAATTGAAAAGCTCTAAATGAAGTCTCTCAAAAACTTTAGAAAGTTCATGAAGAAACAAACAAAACATCAAGTTTGATCTTGAGAAATTGAATCTCTCAATTATCAAAGTTGTTTGTAGAATATGATAGCCTACAATCATAATGACATACATATAGGTTAAAACCCTAATCAAAGACCTAAAATTCGTTCTTAAGGTGTAAGGACATAAAAAACCCTTAAAACTATCAAAAACTATGAAGAAAAGTCAAGAAAAACACAATTTCAACGCAATGGCAAGACTTTATCAGAGCTAGTGCTAGGAATAGTGCGATTGGTGCTCTGGCCTGTCTCTCTCGGCAAATTGAGGCCTGCAAGTGACGGTTCAACCGATGTTGATGCTGGGATCGGGTGCCCTGTTCGGGCACTTCCTTGGCTTGTTTTGGCTTGATATCTTCACTCTTTTTTTTTTTCTTCTTTCTTGGATTGAAATGACATGATTTTAGGTGAATCGAAATGTGTTTTTCATGCCATCTTCATCATATTCTTCAAGCTTGAACTTGAAATACAAATCCTTGCATAAGAACCTATATCCAATAACAAGATAATTTACAAAGAAAGTCTCAAGTCCTTCAATTCCTTGAATAATTTCCAACAAGATTTTCTTCAATCTTAATCATGAGATGTCATTGATACCATCCTTGTATTTGAAATACAAGTTCTTGTACATGATCTACTTCCATCCATGAACATCATCTTCATCTATGACTTCATCTTTATTATGATTAGTCTTGAATTGTAAACCCTTACATTTGAAACCAAGTAGATTAAATCTTCTCATCTCATCAAATGGTATCTTTCATTAATGCTTCAATGTCAAGATTGCTCCTCCTTGATATGGGTTAGGACGAGAAAGGGTAAAATTGGAAATAATTAAGCATTGGTCATGACATGGCAGGTTAATGGGCCGGATAGTGAGCTAGATGGAAGACAAAATTTGCATAGGAAAAGAAGAATAATTTGTAATTTGGATTCCAATTATGTAATACATAGGATTTAGTGATTTCTAATTTCTATTTTTATTAGGATTTAGTAATAATTTTGGGAATCCTTCTGGGATTAGGATTATGAAATAAGGAGGCTAAGACACTTATAAATAGCTTTTCTTTAGTTGTTTTTCATAAGTGCTGAACTCTAAACTTGGAGATCCCATCCCTAAATTGGGGGATTTTAATCTCAAAAGTAAGGACTATCAAGAAGGATTCCCGAGGAAGAAGAAATTCGTCTACTCGGATAAGATTATATAAATTGACTTTACACTTCTACTCTTTTGGGTTTTAATGGTTATCATGTCTTGTGAGTAGATTTATTTGTTGTCCAGAACATGAAGTAGATTTATGTTTTTATGGGGATACGAGATATTCTTTTTTATTGAAGATTCTATCATTTGATGAGTATATAGGCAATTCTTGTTTTCATCTTATTAATTGTGTCATATCGATTTAGCTTGATCATCTGTATTGATTTGCATGATTATACAATCAGGGCATACAGAAGATCAACCACTTGCGACTAAAGGATTTGCTGCATTATTGGTTATCATTTGAGGAGTTGAAGAGTGGGTGAACATTATTCCAATTCTCATTTGCAAAGAAATATGGTTAGCAAGATGTAACTTTTCTTTGATAGCATGACATCTTCTGCAGGAAGTATCATATCCAAGATAATTCACCATATTTATTCTCTTAGATAAGCACACAACCTTCCATCATTGGAGGATCTTACAGATATTAACCGAAGCAGATGCAATCAGATGGTTGTGGTTATTATTTGGAGGTAACCAACTAGTGGAATAATGATATTGAACTTTGATGGGGGGCATCTAAGAATAATCCGTGTCAAGCTACTATTGGAGGCTTAGTTCGAACCAATTAAGGAGTATTTTTGTAGGGTTTTTGACAATTTTAGGTTATTAAATCAAACATTGAGGCTGAGGCTCATGCTTATCTTTTTTATTTGCAGCTTTGTGTTCAAATGCAATGGTTGCAAATTGAGATTCAATATGATTCACAGGTGGTTGTTGATATGATAAAAAAGGATAGTTTGATGCCTTGGAAGCTTCACAAGATCATTAGGGAGATTAGAGTTCTTAACAAAGGATCATTTCATATTGTTCACATTTACAGAGAAGCTAATCAGGTAGCAAACTTCTTGGCAAATCTTGGTTCCTTCTAGAAGAAGGATGGTATGTTCTACAATTTTTCTTCTTTACCTTCTTTTGCTAGGGATTTGTGTAAATTAAATATTAATTTTACACCTTATTTGCTTCATTTTCATAATCTTTATTTTGTATGAAGTGAATTTGTCTCCACCTTTCTTATGGAATTAGGCATTTCTTGACCTATCCATTGGAATTTTTTTCATCTAATAAACATTTAGGGGTCTACAAAAGAAAGAATCTAGACGATTATTAAGTGTGTATTCTGATATCTATAAAACTTGTAGAGCTTGCTAGTGGCCTCGTGGGTGCCTAGGAGTCTTATAGTCAATTTTGAACTTCCTCACTATCATAATAAGTTCATCTTCATTTATTTCATCTTTCTCATCACTTGAAAAGTCATTTTTTCCATTTTCCACACCAATGGATTTGAGGGCTAAGGTGTTCTTTCCTTTATCTTCTTCTTCTAGATTAGCCTTCCTTTTAAGTTTCATTTCATGTGTATACTGAGATCTAATAAGTTCCTTGGTTTGATTTAGCAATAACTTTTGCTTCCCAAGCCTTTGATAATGAATCAAAAATCTTTCTATTTTGTTCACCCAAGGAGTATTTCATTCCATAGGATTTCAATCTGTTCGTGATATTTGTGAATCTTGTGAACATTCCAGCAATACATTCATTTTGCTTCATTTTGAAAAGCTTATAATCTCTAACAAAGAGTAAAAGTTTTGATTCTTTTACTTGGTTGGTTCCTTCATGAGTCACCTCAAGTAGCTTCCACATTTGATTAACTGTTTCGCAACCACTCATTCTATTGTATTCCTTTGCATAAAGAGCACATGATAGAATATTCAAGGCTTGATAATTGAGACTCACTTTCTTTTCATCCTCATCTCAAATTCGTCTTCCATCGTAGGCACAATGACATTGTTTTCTTTTTTTGTAGGAACAATGGGGTCATTTAAGATAATATTCCATAATTTATAATTAATAGAGACAACATAGGTACAAATACTATTTTTCCATCAACCATAGTTAGTTCTATCAAATAAAAGGGATCTATGGGTAGAGGAGCCTTAGGCATAAGGTAAGTTGTTTAAAAAAGCCATAAAATCTTTTCCTTCAAGGAGTGTAATGCAAAAAAAATAATAATAAATAAATAAATAAAGATTACCTGCTCTGATACCTATTGAAAAGCCTAAGGAGGTTGGGTGAATTAGGTTTTTAGAAACTTTTTCAATGTTAAAAATTAAACCTTCTCTTGAAAAAAACTAAAAATTATTTGGTTTGGGCAAATTATGAAACACTTGGTGTGTAAAGATGTTACTTAATAGATTTTTCAAGAAATAGAAAGATAAGAGCTAAGTAAATTCAAGAGACACGAGAATTTATAATGGTTCAACTCACCCTTGTGAGTCTAGTCCACTACTCAAAGTTTTCTACCTTAGGATTTTCCCCTAATCCACTAAAATCAAACAACAATACAATCAAGGGCCACAAACACAAGGTTTTCAAACAAGAATAACCTAGGATACTCCCTTCTAAGGATTTTGTGTCACAAACACGACCTAGTAAACTCAAGCTAATAAAGATATAGAATGAGTATAAGAAACACTTCCGTTGGAGTGAGATGAATACAAGTGTAGCTCTAACAAGTCTCTTGATGATTCTTTGATGCACTAGATTTTAGATGAATGAAATCTTTGAAGCCTGATGAAATATGTTTCTCTTGTATGTTTCTGATGTTTTCGTGCCTAAGAATCAATTTTGAAATAATGTAAATGGTTTAAATAAGGTTTGAGAGTGAAATAGCAAACGGTCAAATTTTTTACCCTTTTTAAGAAAAAATTCCAGTAGCTTTTTTTGACAAAGTTTCTGTTAGATTGGATGGTCCAATCCTGGGCGGATGTTTAAGTTAAAGTTTCTGGTAGATTAGATGGTCCAATAATGGGCGGATGTTTAAGTTGACGATCCAAAATGCACATTTGACCAAAAACACTTTGATAAATAATTTTTGAAATATACTTTTTGAAAGCATATATTTTGAAAGATTTAGAAACTATTTTTAAGAAAAATATTTTTAGTGTATGAATCATCAAAATAAGGAAGACTTAGCACAAAGAATAGAGCTAATTACCTAACCAAGCTTCCTAAACTAATTCTTCAAACTTAAAGTCTTCAATCTCATGAAACGTTAATTTGCAAAAGACTTTACACTTGTAAGAACTATATCTCTATCATGAGGGACTTTCATGTAATCCAAAAAACTTCCAAAAAAGGATAAACTTGAAGCATCATTAGTATTAATTTGGTATCATCAAAATAAAGTTAATTAAAAGCCTATTAAGGCTTTCACTATCAATGACATTAAATCGTTCGGCGAGGTTAACTCGGCTTTGTCAGGTCCTTCTACCTCATCAAGGTTGATGAGTGGGCCTTTTTCTTTGTAGGCCCAAAAGCTGCTAAAACATCTTATTTGTTTAATCAGTCTAAACCTACTAAGGCTAATTTTTTGTGCCTGTGATAGGATTCTCGGTGCGACGAACGAAGTTTCTTCATGTTCGAGTCATCATAGGGAACGCGAAGGATTAAAAGGATTTCATCTAAGGTTTGTTTGAAGACTATTCAATAACTCAACCAAAGTAATTGAAAGCCGTAGTGTAATTCTACAAGTACCCTAGAAGAGTCTTGGAAGAATCTCCCATCAAAAACCTAAGTCTAGGTTTAAGCACTCAAGGTGTAGAGAAGAAATGTTTCTTTCAATTCATCATCTGGACAGTTATGTTTTTGGAATACAAGATGAAAGGCTATTTATAGCCAAAAAACAATAACTAAGAATGCTGGAAATTAATTTGCACAAAAGCCCCTAAACTACGAAGAAAATACAAGCTGAAACTTGGAACAACAAACAAACTTGCAGCTGGAGTTTGGCCTACATCCGGCGTTGGACAGAACAGGTCAAGAGCCGGACTGAGCTTGCTGGCACAGGACCTAAAGGATGAAATGGCACCAGACTGTTTTTGGACAACTTGCTGAAGTTCAACATGAATGGCCGGCGCCAAACAGGTTGTTCCTCCACCATTTCTTTGCCAATCTTTCATGCCAGCTTGAAGCACGTCATCCCATGTTTTCTTAGCATGTTTTTTGCATGAAATCAAGTCCTTTGTGACCTTCAAATGTGGTGCCATTTACATAGCTTTGAGTTCCTTAATCTTCATCAATCTTTAAAGCTTTCAAAGCTGGCTTCAAGCTCAATTTTAAGTCACATTAATGACTTCATTTTCTTCTTTGAACTTGAAGTATGGAGCTTGCAAGTCTTAATTCTTCCATGAATGATGTCTTTAAAATGAGCTCCCTTTGATGGAATCCAATTACCTTTAATCAATGTTTGAGTAGTTCCTAGATCACATCAGCCTTCTTGGCTTTGTTGTTCCAATCTTTGTCATTGTGTTCAGGAAATTGATACTCTATTCAGTTTATCTTAGAGATCATATTCTCGTCCATTCCTTAAAGTTTCTCTAAGATCACGGGGCAAAATTTCCCTTATGGAATCCCCTTCATTGTGTAATTGATCTCCACGAGTTGCTTTAATTTGTGTTTCTCATCCTGGTTCCTTGTCGTTATGAGATCTTCCACCAGGACGTGGGCCTTATCTCGACCTTGATGATAAAGGTTGGCATTCAGCTTCCTTACCTAGTGTTGCAGACCTTTGGAACGCATTTGTTCATCTTGATGAGATGGTGCGGGGTTCCTTCCAGTCGAAACAAAATCTCCTCTCCCAATTGAGAGATTTTCTAATGCAGTCAGCACTCATTTGAACAAATAATTTGGGACTATGAAGTGGCTCCTCCGAGATCCCTATGGGACCTAAGGATGCCCCATTGTTGGATTCCCTAAATTGTGTCCACCATGATTCGTTTATGTAGGTCTTCTAGATGGCCAAGAGAGCAAGGGCACATTGATTTGTGCAAATGCTAGAATAGCTATCTCTGCATTATCGAGATCCTATCTTCAATCCAGAGGGGCTTCTTGAATCGTTTCTTCAATGCATAAGTCAATCCTGAGTGGACATCCTTGACGACATGGTTGTTCCTATACCATGATAGAAGTGATGGAGCTCCTGTAAGAACAACCAGAAAGATAAGATCACCGGAGTGTGTGTCAAGTGTTGGAGCTTAGTTTAGTCTCCTAGTCATCTTAATTGTTGAAGTGGTCCAATTAAGGCATGAAAGAATTCAATTCAAGTTTGAAGAAGAAATTTAGATATTAGACTCATTGGAGTGCAACAAACTTGAGTTGGAAGCCACTTTTGAAATTAATAAAGCTTAATGAAGATTATAGACTTCAAAACTAAGGAAATGTCACAAAATTTGAAATCTAAAAGGACTTGACTTCATGCCTTAATCATGTCATGGAAGAAGGAAATGAAGGGCTATAAGAAGGCATGAAGAATGGAGTAAAAAGGTGAAGAAAATGGTAGCGAGCAGTGCTGTCCTGCTCTAGGCAAATCTTGTCCTACTCCTGACCATTTCTAATAACATTCCAAATAAAAACAGAAGGGTTCCGGGCTCCATCAAGTCTTCTGCCTGATGCATTCCAGTCAGCGTCGGATGCAACTCTAGCAGCAACGGTTATTTTGGTTTTCTTTGTATTTTCTTTGACTTTTCTTGCAAGTTAAGGGTCCTATTATGTAATTAACCTACTAAGAAGTATTTATTAGGGTTTTTGCTAATCAAAACACTATGAATAGATCCTTATATTGTATTACAAACAATGAATTATGAATCTTTAAATGAATGAAAAACACAATTTCTTCTTCAGAGACAAACTTGCAAGAAAATGTGAAAAGAAATTTATTGAAATTATTGAATTGCATTGAGATCTTGTTATATTTGAACAATTGAAGGTGTGAAGAGGATTTGTGAATTACCTTTGATTGATGCAAATTGGAATTGGCTTTGTGAAATTACTATTGTAGAGAAAATTTTGATCACAAATTTCTTTGAAATCTAGGTGTTTGTTAAAATACCTATCATCTATTTCTTTGATTTCTAAGAATCCTATCACTTGATTTGTGTTGCTTGACCTAATTTCCCAACTCTTTGGTTCTTGTAAGCTAATTTTTGTTGACCATTTGATTGAATTGTGGTAGTTGCTTGGTATCTTACCTTAAATGGTTGACATTGTTTTGGTGAGTTAATTAAGAACTTCAAAGAAGAGTTTGAGGGGGAAAAGGCATGAGTGGTGAGCTTGATTGAGTGTGTAAAAGCCTTAATTGAGTGACATACACAAGAGAAAAGTGTAGATACATACTTATATATTTCCAGATTTCTTGTTGGTGAACTTTGAATGTGATAATCATGTCTAGAACATCATCTCAAGCATCATATTATGGGGAAAGATTGGAGACTTTACAGCCTTGTTCGTCCAAGGAATATGTTCCATATAGAGAAATGGAAAGAAGGAATTATAGGAGCAAAGGAGGTTATGAAAGAAATGTTGTGAGCAACAAGAAGACCATTATATGTTTCTATGGTATGGAAGATCCAAAAGCTTACCTCGCTTGGGAAAGAAAAGTTGAACTTGTAATTACTCGTCATGACTACTTGGAGGAAGAAAAGATGAAGCTAGTTGTTGAAAGTCTCAAGGGCTATGCCTTAGCTTGGTGTAATAAATTGGTGAGATATGAAAAGGGATGGGGTGGAACATCTACTTCTACATGGGGGAAATTGAAAAAGACCATGAGGGATATACATGCACCAAAACTCTACTACAAAATTGCTACTCAAGGTAACAATTGTGTGTTAAGAGTATCATGAGGAATTGGAAAGTGCCTTAAAGAATGCTAACATAGTAGAGGACGAAGAAGATGCAAAGAATAGGTTTCTCAATGGTTTGAATGTAGAAATTTGGGAAGAAGTTGAGCCATATTACTATGATTATCTTGAGGATATGGTACACATGGCCAACAAGGTTGAAAAATACTTGAAGAAAAGAAAGACAATATATGAGAAATCTTATGGAAGCTCAAGACATGGAACTTCTTCAACAACTATGGTGCAAGGTACTTGTCCTAAAGAAGAGGAATTCGATCCCAAGGAGCAAGAGGTGATAGCTACGCTAGGTGACATGAACAAGACACTAGTTCAAGAAGTAGATGACAAACAAGTAAGAGAGACACCGAATGAAGTGAAGCAAATTGAAGACCATAAGACACATTATGAAGATAGTGATCAAAGAAAACCTTATTCCTTGCAAGATGCATCATATTTGAGAAAATATGTCGTTTAATAATTGATCTTGAGAGCAATATAAATATGGTGAATCAATATGCATGCAGAGTTTGCAACTTGATTGTGAGAAACATCCAAACCCTTATAAGCTATAAAAGGTGATTGGGGGTTAAGAGGGTTTGGTAGACAAACAAGTAGGTTGCCTTTTTCCATAAGGAAGTATGAGGATGAAGAGCTTTATGATGTGATTCCTATACAAGTGACTCATTTGTTGCTAGGGAAACCTTGGCAAGTTGAAAGAGAAGCCACATATGATCATTGTGAACATGAGTACACTTTCATGATGAACGGAAAGATGATCCATTTGAATTCTTTGACACCACATGAGGCTACTAAAGATCAAGAACAACTTCTAGAGAACATGAGGGCATTCTATAGTGAGAAAGAGAGAAAAGAAATGGAAGGACAAGAGATAAATGAAAGAATGAATGATCTTGAAAAAGAAAGAGAGCTTGAGAAGCAAGAGAATGAGAGGAAATATGAGAAAGAAAAAGAAAAGAGAGTTATTGAGATAAAAAATTTTGAGCTTGAAAAAGAACATGAGAGTAAAGTAAAAGAAAAGGAGAATGAAAATGTTTTCATTAAAGGCAAATAGGTTTTTATTCCCATTTCTAACACTAATCAATCTTCTTTTAGTGTTATTGTACCCAAATTTCAGGAAATTGAAGGAATATTCAAGAGGGAATTTGGCACAAACAAAGTGAGAATGAGTGAAATGCTACAATGATACACTCTCATATCTACACTTGGCGATAAGTTGTTGAATTGTGAGTATGAAAAGGTGTTATCTTTAGTTAGATATGATGTGGAAAAGCCTATGAAGTTCATAAGCAAGGAATACATGAAAGAAGGACTAAATGATTTGGTCCAAGGAAGACATGAAAGAATACAATTCAAGTTTGAAGAAGAAATAAAGATATTAGACTCGTTGGAGTGCAACAAACTTGAGTTGGAAGCCACCTTTGAAAACCCTAAACCTTATTGAAGGATATGTACTTCAAACTATGGAAATGTCACAAAATTTGAAGGCCAAAATGGACTTGACTTCATGCCTTGATCATGTCATGGAAGAAGGAAATGAAGGGCTGTAAGAGAACATGAAAGAATGAAGTAAAAAGGTGAAGAAAATGGTGAGAAGCATTGATGTCCAGGGCTAAGCAAACCTTGTCTGGCGCCTGACCATTTCTCCATTCCAAATCAAAACAAAAGTCTGGTGTTCCATCTGGTCTTCTGTTCTGCCCCTGATGCATTCTAGCCTGTGCTGGATGCAACTTTGGCAGCAACGGGTTATTTTGGTTTTCTTTGTATTTTCTTTGACTTTCTTGCAAGTTAAGGGTCCTATTATGTAATTAACCTATTAAGACGTGTGTATTAGGGTTTTTGCTAATCAAAACACTATAAATAGATCCTTATCTTCTATTACAAACAATCAATTGTGAATCTTTGAATGAATGAAAAACAAAATTTCTCCTTGAGAGACAAACTTGCAAGATCAAAGTGATCTTCTTAGTGAGTTCTTCGGCAACTATTTTTGGATTCTTAAGTGACTACAAAAGGAATATCAATTACTTTTGGTTAGGGTATTAATGTGTCTACCAAATCAAGAGAATGGTTGATAAAGATTATGCTTCATAGGTCATTCAAACTAGTCCAAAACAAACCTATAAATGAAATCTTTTCAATTGGTGTGTTTTCGATGAATCTTCCATTCTAAGAAATCACATCAATTGTCACAGCAATTACAAGAACAACCAGAAATACAAGATCTCCGGAATGGGCTGTCGCTCTAAAAATAACTCTGATGACTAAGTTAGATATTCACCCTAAACATGTGTTGAATTCAATGAATGAATAACTGAGTATGATCAATGTGTGTCAAGAGGAAAAAGAATCCCCCTTTAGGATAGTTATTTTATTTCAGTTGATATCAATCTCATGTAATTAGATATTGATTGTGAGATTATATCACATAAATCTCTTTCAATTTTATGAAATTTCCTTGTAAGAAAGTAGTATTTCATACACGTTTTTGTACAAGATTGTCACGACTTGGAATTGGACCTCAAGATTGAAACTACAAGCTCCTCGACAACCTTGGATTTTCTGGAGAATGAGGTTCTAAGTTGCAGACCACGAGTCAAAGGTTGCGAGTCGTGAATAGTAGGTTGTTGTCCATGACTTATAGGTCGAAGGGCATGACCTTAAGTATGTCTCTTAATAGGTTTAGTTGACTTTTGTTTATATATGAGTTATGTCCATTTACCCATAAGTAATAATATAAAAAAGGAATTACCATAATTTGAAAAAAATTTTTATCTTATATTAAGTATTATAATCTTTATACCTTAAATCTATCATCAAAATTTCAAATGGAAGGAGTAAAATTCAAAGAAAAATAATAAGAAAAGAAAAAGAAAATTTGAAAAGTGAAAAAAAAAAAAAAGAAAGAAAAGAAATCCAGAGAGAGAGAGAGAGAGGGGGGGAGACAGACAGAGAAGGACAAGGGGTTAGGAGAGAGAAAAGTCTCTGTAAAAAGGAGCTTTGACCCTCCCTCTTCAATGGCGGATTCATACCTATATGAAATCCTCCCTTGACATTCATCTCTTTACCCAACAACCCCTACATATTTTGTCACCCCATTTTCTTCAATTTTTACTCCACTATTTCCCCTCCAAGCTAATCTCAAATATTCTTTCCAAGAAATTAGGTAACTTATCTCAATCTCTCTACAGATACGTGTATATACTTGCATATTCTTAATCCTTTTATTATGTCTTCCCATGAACAGCATTGTACTTCTGTAGCTCTATTGCATGTTGTTTCTTCTTTATGCTTTAGAACTCGAGGAGGTTTTCTGGATTTCCGTATTTATGGTTTCAAATTCTATATATATTTTTCCTTTAAAGGTTGTTTCTGCTCCAGTTTTCTTGGAGATTTGTCCAGTAAACTAAACTTTTCCATTTGAATAATTAGTTAATTTAATTCGTTTTTTCAAACACAGTTTTAAAAAAAATTTTATTTTTTTAATCATTTGTCTTGCAAGATATAGCTAGATTTTTTCTGAATTTTTTTTTTTAGGTTGTGTTTCCTTGAAGAATATCAGGTGGTTATATACAATTAAGAAAAGTTTCAAGATTTGATCTTTCCGATTATGGGGAATTGCTGCGTGACGCCCGTTGCTTCTTCAGAGAAGAAGAAGAACAAAAAGAAGAATAAACCGAATCCATTTTCAATTGACTATGGTGCTTCGAATCATGGATCTGGAGGTTCAAACAAGCTCATAGTGTTGAAAGATCCTACTGGTCGCGACATTCATCAGAGATATGATCTAGGTGGAGAGCTGGGAAGAGGTGAATTTGGGGTTACGTATTTATGTACTGAGTTAGAAACAAATGATAAATATGCCTGCAAATCTATATCAAAAAAAAAGCTTAGGACTGCAGTGGATATTGAGGATGTTAGGAGAGAGGTTGAGATTATGAAGCACTTGCCCAAGCATCCGAACATTGTGACCCTGAAAGATACGTATGAGGATGATGATGCAGTTCACATTGTAATGGAATTGTGTGAGGGTGGTGAATTATTTGATAGGATAGTTGCAAGAGGACACTATACAGAAAGGGCAGCTGCAGTAGTCATGAGGACAATTGTGGAAGTGGTTCAGGTATAAATTTGACCTTGAACTGCATAGACTGCTATTGTCCTTTTGCCTGTTCAAGGTTTACAAAATAAGTGTTTCATTTCTTGTATTATTTTTTCTTTTTGGTTGTCTATTGCATGTTTCATGTGTGGCTTTGAAACAGTTTGGTCCTAATATCATGTCTTTACATTCTGCATACTTCTCTTGTTATGCATGTTCAATGCCACATCCTAATTGGTTTCTCTTCCCCGCAGTACTGGGTCTTATTATGTACAAAAAGCAAACATCTACTCATTGTAATGCTGCTGATTTTTCCCACTCTTAACATTTACACTATTAAGTTTAGAAAATTCATGATGGGTGAGCAAATGGATAAGGCTATCCTGTTCCATTTTTTTTATTTTATCGTGTGCAGGTTTCAAATTCTTTACATTGTACTAGTTAAGATGGGGTACAAGATAGAGGCATCAAGGAACCGGGAATATCTTGTTGGCCCTGTTGATTGGTTGCATAAGGTTTAACAGACTTATAATTTGCTATTAGATTCTTTAAAAAGATTTTAATGGAATATGGTTACTACATATGGAACTTGCACTCTCTCCTGAAGTCTTAATGAAACAATCCAAATTAAGCAAAAACCAAATTTGCTATTTGTAACTTTCCATTTATCACGAGACTTAACACTAGATATTTTCAACCCTTTGCTATCTTTATTATTCCCCATTTTGTTATATTTTGTAAACATAGAAATAATCTGAGATGTCAAATAGCAAATATGTTACATTTAGGGATACACATTAATTGAACTTTATATCTTCTTTGTTGCACGGTAGATGGAAAATGTTAGTACAAAAGGTGATAGGGTAGTAAGGGTTTTAGATTTCTTAACATGGAGAGATTATTGTGGAGTATAGGTTCTCTTCCCTACCCTAGTCCACATTACCCATGCTCAGCCCTATTGATGACTATTAACCATGAATGGAGTATAGGTTCTCTTCCCTACCCTAGTCCACATTACCCATGCTCAGCCCTATTGATGACTATTAACCATGAACTGTGTCCTAAGCCATCAGTATTGAATGTTTCAGTAAGAGTGATGTTCTTGGATTGCTTCTTGAGCTATCTGCTTGAAGAGTTTCCCCTAGAAGTTACCAATTTATACTTTTGAAAATATACTGAAATTTGCTTGTGGCTGCTTAGACACAGTAGTTATTTGCATTTTTCTTGTTTGGTGTTAACCTGGTGCACTTCTGATGGTACGGTTGCCAAAGAAGCCAAATGCTGCAGGAAGTTATTATATTTCTGTTCTGCAATTGATGTCATCCCCTTATGTTGGCCCTTAGTCCTTAGCCCTCATTGCTTTGCAGGTGTGTCACAGGCATGGGGTAATGCATCGTGACCTCAAGCCAGAGAATTTTCTCTTTGCTAACAAGAAAGAATCAGCGGCTCTGAAAGCAATTGATTTTGGGTTATCAGTTTTCTTTAAACCTGGTATGGGTCAGTGTGTTTTACATGCTTTGGCTCCATCATTCTCCAGTGGTTAATGATTCTGTTGGTCTTGATTTATATTTATTGTTCATTCGCTTCTGTTAATGATGTATTCCAATTTTCTACAGGTGAGCAGTTTAATGAGATTGTTGGAAGTCCGTATTACATGGCTCCAGAGGTCTTGAAACGCAATTATGGGCCAGAGGTTGATGTGTGGAGCGCGGGAGTGATCTTATACATTCTTCTCTGTGGAGTTCCTCCATTCTGGGCAGGTCAGGTTTCCTAAATATCGAAATAGATTATATTAACCATTGAAGAATGTTTAGAGTTACTCTATCACTTGGAACTTCATTTGACAATAGAAATGGTGCTATTTAGAATAATATTGAGTCTATAAAGTGAAGAATTGTTGTCTTTAAGGCAAACATCAAGAAGCAATGTTTATTTAGCTCTTGCTTTTGCTTTTTACTAAGATCAATTTTCAAGATAAATTTTCAATGTTTCAAAATTCATTTTGCTTGTGCCTCAAGATTAGTCCTTTTTACATGCATCAAGAGAGACAAAATACCTTGTCCAAGCCTGGGATTCATTCTTCCACTGAATTAGTAGAACACTTAGCATTGTGAATTTTCGTCACTTGTTCCCGTAGGCTACTTTGGTGATGTTCAAAATTTGTTTCAGATCATTCCTCCTTACTGTCCAATAAAAATTGATGAATGTTGTGGATATGGTCCATCTCTTGTTGGCTTCTCATGTGTTTTTTTTTTTGTCACTTCATGCAGAGACTGAACAGGGAGTAGCTCAAGCTATCATTCGCTCTGTCATTGATTTTAAAAGAGATCCGTGGCCTAAAGTTTCCGATATTGCAAAGGATCTTGTGAAGAAAATGCTTGACCCAGAACCAAGTCGGCGGCTTACAGCTCAACAAGTGCTCGGTAAAGTGTTCTCATTATTGAAGAGGTTGCATTTCATACTTGAAAAATAATTTGCTAATAATTAATGAAATTTTTGTTATGCCTAACTTTCGTGCAATACGTTTGAGTGCAGAGCATCCGTGGTTACAGAATGCTAAAAAGGCACCAAATGTTCCCTTAGGCGAGACTGTAAAAGCAAGGCTTAAACAATTTTCTGTAATGAACAAGCTAAAGAAGCGAGCACTGCGTGTAATATTCTAGCTTATTTGTATTGTTTGTATTCATCAAATCTTTCATGCTTGCCCATTTAAGCTACAATATCAATATCAGTAATTCCTTGATGGTCTGATGTTGGAATGTCTCTTAAACAGGTGATAGCTGAACATTTATCTGTCGAAGAAGTGGCTGGAATTAAGGAAGCTTTTGACAGGATGGATGTTGAAAATAGAGGGAAGATAAATTTGGATGAATTCAGAAATGGTTTACACAAACTTGGTCACCAAATTCCTGATGCTGATCTTCAAATCCTTATGGATGCTGTAAGTTCTGTAACACTTGAATTCTTAATTTTATTCTTTGATCTTTGTCAATGCCATATGTGTAGTGTCTACGGTTCTCTTTAATTATGCCCTTTCTCCCTCCAAGCTCCACAAACGCTCTTTCTTTTAAGAAAAAAAGAAAAAGAGTACCCAAGATTCAGTCCTTGTCTTCCCATGGATTTTGTTTGCTTCCTTTCTCATGCACAAAGTTTATATGCCATTGGACTTTCCAATATTTCATTTCCTTGTTATTCTTTTTTTGATGATTATTCTCTACTTTCTTCAGGCTGATGTTGATGGAGATGGAACATTGAATTATGGAGAGTTTGTTGCTGTTTCAGTTCATCTAAGAAGGATGGCCAATGATGAACACTTGCATAAAGCTTTTGCCTTCTTTGACAGAAATCAGAGTAGTTTTATAGAGATTGAAGAGCTACGGCATGCCTTGAGTGATGAAGACGATGCCAATAGTGAAGATGTTATCAAGGCAATCATGCATGATGTTGACACAGATAAGGTTAGTGTTTAGCATCCACCATGCCCTTGTTTATCCGGAAATTTTTCTTGATTCTTAGATATGTGAATCAATAAGCTTCATACCTGTGGCTTGTTGAATGGCTATTTCAAATTGCTTTGACTGAAAGTTCATTGAGCCTTTGCACCTTTTATTTTTGACTTGTTGAAAAATTTGAAGATTTTCTTTACATGCACAACCTCAAATATTATATAAATGACATTTGGATCAAGCTTGGATGGGCTCTAGTATAACAAGTCCAATTAAGCAGTTCAATTCTAGTTTTTGTTCCCAAAATGATCTTGAGCTTGAACTTTTATTTCAAGCCAAGATTAGGCTCAAACAAAATTCCAGCAAGCTCAACAACTTTGAAGTTTGTCAGCTTTGACTGGTTAATGACCCTAGTATTGATTGATCAGATATGACATGACAGGTGAATGATCTATTTTGGCAATTTTTGAACTCTAAACTTGTTTTTTGTGTCTTGGAAAATTTATGCTTGCTTGCTTGATTTGTTTGTGTTGAAAATAATTTATTTATCTTTCAACAACTGTTTTACCTTTTTCTGCATTTCTAGAAGCTGCCCTCTCAGATAGACATTGTATGCACACTTTTCTTCTAGTCCTTGAATGAAGGTCCTGTGTCTGTCTCTCTGCTTTCTTGATTCTTTTGATGTCATGGGAGGTATAAACTAGCATTCCCCATATTTTGGTCTTGTGTTGTAATTTAGAATTTTATTTAATATATTTTTTCTTTGCTTCAAAAAGCATTTTCTCCAGCTGGTTATCCTTTTGTGCTTCTTTATCTGAAATCGTAAGTTGTGACACCTTATGGACTACCTTGCATGGTTTGTCATAAAACAAATGCATGAGATGCCTGCCTCCTAGATATGTTACTTCCTCTGTAATGCCTTGTGATTAAGTGGAGAAACATAACATGCAGACCTGAAATTGATGAAAATTTTGTGTATTTCTGTCAAGTAAAATAGTACACGAATAAGACAATGAAAATTGAGAGTGATATAAAAGCAAAAAATAGTGATCAACGGCTAATTCCTCTGTGCTTTAAACAACTGAGCTTTCAAAACCCTGATAGTAATAAATGACCTAACCTTGTCCAGCCTTCCGTCTGTATCTTCTGACTAACTCCATTCTCAAATTATACTAAGCTCACATCTCCTTATCCCCTTTGTAAACTTTTTTCTTTCCTTTTTATTCATTTTTTCAAATTAAATTTTTGTGATCTAATCTCCACCCAGTTACTTTTCTCCCAAGTGAAATAGCCAAAAAGGTATCAGGAAATTCAAACTACAGGAAGTAGTATCGTGAACATGCTTCTCGAACTTATTTATCTTCCACGAGAGTTGTGACGGGGAAGATATATTTTGAGAACAGCCAGAACCAAGGCAAACGGAGAGGTTTTTGATTTAAGTGGCATGTATTTTGGGGGTAACAATCCCGAGGAAAGTAAGAGGGTTAATATGCATAACAAAAAGAGATCTTTAACTAGCAAGAAAGCCACCCGTCCAGATTTCTACAGCCAAGTTGGGATTGAACAATGGTTGAAGTATCTCATCGAAAATGACAATGAATTAGTTCAGGAGGGCCTTCTCCTGCCTAAATTTCTTGCTTCAATAAATCTAGTTAAGGCATCCTCCTTACTTAGGGAGTTCCACCTGAAAAATCCTAAAATCAAATCATTATTTAGCTATGAAGCACTCTTAAGAACATTATCGAAGAACATACATCACGCTAATTATGAGAGATTTATTATGCGGCTGGGTGAAGTATAACATCAAGCTGTCACAGTGATTTGATGGAATCAGACAAGCTGATCGGAAGGAGCATTGTGGGCAAAGAGAGATGGATGGATGTTGTCTGATACTTGCATAGGAAGTGAAGGCCTTTTTTGCCATGGGAGGGGTGGGTTGAAATGGAGAACAAGCAAGAGAGTAGGGAGAATTATGGAATTATGGGGGTTGGGGTTGAGCAATTCTGGTGAGGATCGGGAGGTCGTTCCTCAAGGACATAGGAGTGTTGGTTGGAGGACATAAGGCAGTAATGGTTATTTGTGAGCTCATTATTTCATTTGGGTTTTGAATTGTCTTAGGTGGTTTCAGATATTGTGGTTCCAAGCAACAGGATTTAGGGCAGAAAGATAGCCTAGTGAAAACAACTTCTTCCTTTTTCCGATAGATACTGTTAGTGTCTTCTCCCCATCTCTCCTTGTCCCCAAACATACCAACTACCTTTATTAATGAGGAGTTTATCTGTCAATGCTGTGTTTTATGATGTGCCACTGAGATGTTCTCAACATAATGTATCTGAGTGGTTTTGTTTCTGTATGGATATATTTCAGTGGAATAAGTAGAGCTACAACATTATTTTTTCACAGATAAGAATATCATTCACTTGTTTATTGACAGCATCAGTGATGTTTGTAAACACCCAATATTTTTCTTTGTTCTTGAACTCTGCAAGACTGACTCTTGGCTGTTAGATTCTTTTAATAGTTTGACATAAATTTTGGTGATGTGCAGGATGGACGTATAAGTTATGAGGAATTTGCAGCAATGATGAAGGCTGGTACTGACTGGAGGAAAGCTTCTAGACAGTATTCTCGTGAGCGTTTCAACAGTCTGAGCTTGAAGCTGATAAGGGATGGCTCATTACAAATGGGGAATGAGACTAGATGAACTAATTAAGAGGCTCTACTATCTAGTTGTGCAAAGTGAAAATGATTGATTTGCTTATTTTGTATTGAGTTCAAGAAATCACCATTTGCTTTTTGGTATCTTTTTCCTTCTCAGTTTTAAGAGTTTTAACAATTTCTTTCTGCACTCTGCTCATGTGGGTGTGTATTGTCTTGTTAGGATAAAATTTTTTTCCTGATGTAGCTGTAGAACACCGAAATCCTGAAACAGAGGGTGAAAGCTTATCATGCAATGCCGCCCTTGTAAATATGTCCATTTAGGTCCACAGCAGGGCACTGTCTATTTACAATTTAAAGAGAAAAAGGTCGAAAAGGAGAGGTTACCTGAGTGTAGTTTGTTTGATCATTTGATTTATGGGGAATCTCCAGATTCTTGAAAGATTCTGAGTTGCCCCTGAAAATGTTTGAATCTACTACGCAAAAATGCTTACTTCTATTTTCCTGTGCATTTACACAAATGGATACTTTTTTTTTTTTAAAATAACTTCTGATTCCATATTATATTCCGCATATGAATAGGTCCTATACTATGAGGGCCCTTAGGGCATTTCCCTTCCTAGGGATATGATGCTAAGGAGGTGAGAAAATTCTGTTTTATGTCCCTTACTTTCTTTATTTGTTTTTTTTTTAAGGTCTCATTTCTTTTTTATTTGGTTTATATGGGTGTTAGATCTTTATAAGTAATTTTTTAAGTCCTTTAGAAAAAAATTTTAACTATATAAATCTCTTAAATTTTTTTTTTTTCTATTAACCTAGTAGGTTCATTCTCAGGTTAATTCAATGGCAAGAAGATCAAATTTGTAAAGGTATAAAGAGATATCACCATAAGCGGCCTCAAAAGATGTAAGTTGTTTTAAGCCATCATCTCTACTTTGAGCCAGTTCTTTAAAGATAAATTATTATAATAACCGTGTATAGTCGACTGTGGAATCAAAAAGATGGGAATAGCCTAGGCTATTTTGGAGGATGAATTACAGTCGAAAAGAGATAATATGTTGTAAAACAATTTCAAATAAATTAGAAAATATTTAAAATGTCATTTTTATTGTAAAGATCTCTCAATAAAACGGAGGAAGGCTAAGTCTGCCTTTTATTGCATCCAAAAGCCTCTCATATAGGAGAAATCTTTCATTTCTATATAAACTAGGCTCACGAGCCATTCAAAGACTAATTCGTAGGCAGCCAAAGACAAACTCTTATGTACACTAAGTTTTAGATACTAACAACTTTGGCTCGAGATATTCTATCTTATCTTTCTACACCATTAAATAAAATAATATATATTACCCTATAACGATCAAATACTCTTACGTTTAGTATATCTTTTTAGAGTTCTACTAATCAAATATATCTAAAAAAAAATGTGTATATTTATTATTGGTGTTGTAGAAGATTATGTAAAAAAAGTAATAGAAGATCCGTAGCTGCTACCTTTCATGCATCGAAAACTATTTTCCATACTTGTTTTTTTTTTCAACTTGAAGTACACACATTTCTTAAAAAAATAATACTTCAAACTTTGTACATTAGCTTCCATTCTTGAATATTAGCTTCTCCTTGGAGTTGCATCAATGTCAATGCCCTCAAGATTTTCTTAATCCTGGAAGCTTCATCCTTGTATTTAAAATACAAGACTTTGTAAGAAAGCTTGACTCCTTGAAATCCATCTTCCATGTCTTTGTCCTTTGATAGCTTCCACATTGTTCCAATCAAAACTTGCTTGGCTTCTTGATTCCTATCCTATCATCCCTCCTCACTTCAAGAGGATTCGTCCTCGATTCTTCAAGTTCTACATAGAAAAGAGAATGATTACTAAGATACATAGAAATGGACTTTTGATGATTGTCATTTATTTCTTTTAGAAGAGAGGGACCACTGGGGGTAAGTCGTACTTTGACAACGTGGGATTGTGCAATGAACAATAGTGGTGATGAACAATGTTAGTGAACAGTAGTCACATGACAATGCTACTTTGAGCACAAATTTCTCTCTTTGTTTCTAGGCTTTTGTAGTCATGTGAGATATCATACTAAAGCTCACTTAGTAGGTTAATTTTCACTATTACGGTTTTATGAAACTCCATATTATATCATGGCGGAAAATATGATCAAAGGTGTAGTATACACCAGGAGGTTTCCCCGTCTCTTTTTCCTTCTGTTAATTCTCTATAAATCAAGTTATGATTTTTTTATTGCCAAATTGTCTACTTTTGCTTCTTCTTGAAAACCAGTAGTTTCTGTAGTACTAGCAATCCTGATGGACAAGGTTAGTCATGGGAGCTTTGGTACTGTTAATTTAGTAGTAAGAACAAGCAAAGCTCTGGCAGCCAAGTCTTTTGGGGGGTTTCGAACCATGCATCGCTGAGGATTTGATATATCATTATTGTAGATTTTGTGGCTCAATTGTGTGGATTGTGCCTAACTTTGAATTTTCACATGTGAAGAAAAATCAAAGTTGGAGGTCTCTCAGGTCTCTCACATCTATAAATAGACCTCATTCCTTAGTCTCAAAACACACAAAAAACAATTGTCTTCTCCCTTAGGCAATTTTTTATCTTCTTCCTCTCTTTGTAATATTTCTCTTTGATAGTGAAATATTAATTTGATGGTGTTCGAGGACGTAGGCATAATTGACCGAACCTCGTTAAATTTCGGTGCTTCTTTTATTTTGTCTATTCAATAGCTATTATTTGTCGGGTATAGTTGTTAAGATTTATTGTCCTATTAAATTACTAGTGATAATTCTGTCTAAAGAAAGACTTGGAATTTAAGCGGTCCAGTTGTGACCCACCTCTCTAACTTGGGAATTGTCTAGTGTGATTTTTTAGTATAATAAGTTTCACGCTATTTGAAAATTACCTGAGCTTCTGCAACAATTGGTATAAGAGCCCAGGTTGTTTCTTAGTATGCTCTGTGGTTGCAGCTTAGTCTGATCTTCCACATCAGAAAAGAATATTTGGGGTTCATTTATTTCTTTGTTGCTATTGAATAGTATTTGTTGCCGATATGGAATCTACATCAAAATCATCAATTTTGACTACTATAACCAATGTCAGATTCCCAGTAGAAATTTTTAATAGCACTGGTCACTTTAGTATGTGGCAAAGTGAAGTTCTAGATGTTCTATTTCAACAAGGTCTAGACGTTGCCATTGAAGATGAGAAATCGCCAGATGTGGAAAAAGAGGTTTGGAAAAAGCTAAATCGTTTAGCTTGTCTTACAATTCTATCATATCTCTCTAGAGAACACAGATATGAACTCTCAAAGGAAACTTCTGCAAATAAGTTGTGGAATACATTGGAGGAGAAGTTTTTGAAGAAAAATAGTCAAAACAAGTTGCATATGAAAAAAATACTGTTTCGCTTCACTTATGTTCCAGGCACCTCTATGAATACTCACATCACCAACTTTAATCAGTTGGTTACTGATTTGATAAATATGGATGAGACTTTCAAAGATGAAGATTTGGCTTTGATGTTGTTGGGATCTCTTCCTGAAGAGTTTGAGCATCTTGAAACTTAGCTTCTTCATGGAAAAGTCGCTATGTCTCTGAAAGAGGTGTCTACTGCCTTGTACAGTTATGAATTTTGGAGGAAAGATAAACAAGAAGGTACAAGTGGAGAAACAGAAGTTTTGGCAGTTAGAGGTCTTTCGCAAAGTCAAAACAATGGAAAGAAAGGGAGATCCAAGTCAAAACCCAGACTAGCAAAAGATGAGTGTGGCTTTTGTCATGAAAAAGGACATTGGCGGAAAGATTGTCTAAAGCTAAGAAAGAAATCTGAGAATTTAAAAGTTGTCTCAAATGTTGCTGAGTATGAAGATGAAAACTCAGAACTTTCACTTACTACGTCATCATCAATAGCTCTTCTAGTAATTGGCTACTCGACTCATGATGTAGCCATCATTTATGTCCCAATCGGGATTGGTTTTCTGACTTCAGAGAAGTAGAAGATGGATTTGTCTACACAGCAAATGATATCCCACTTACCAC
>JAWZTD010000145.1:1687956-1700124 GCA_035221335.1 Echites panduratus | reverse complement strand
GTTCTGGTGCACTTGTGGTAATCAAGGGAATTCGGAAAAATAATAACTTGTACCACTATCAAGGTCGTACAATTATTAGCAGTAGCAGCTTCTGTAGATGATCGAGAATCAGAAGCAACCTGATTATGGCATATGCTCTTAGGACTTGCCGGTGAAAAATCCTTTAAACTTCTAATTGGTCAAGGATTGTTAAAAGGGGCAAAGACTTGCAAATTGGACTTTGTGAACATTGTTTCAAAAGGAAGCAGACAAGGGTAAAATTTGGTACAGCAATTCATGATACCAAGGGTATTTTGGATTATGTTCATTCTGATGTGTGGGGGCCTTCCAACACAACTTCATTGGGAGGGAAACACTATTATGTTACCTTTATGGATGACTTTTCCTGGTGTATACTATGAAAACCAAGGATGAAGTGTTGGGGATTTTCCTTAAATGGAAAAATATGATGGAAACCCAAACCAACAGAAAGATCAAATGTCTTCGGACCGATAGTTGTGGAGAATATCGGGGTGATCCATTTATGAAGCTATGCGAAGAAGAAGGCATAGTGAGACACTTCACAGGGAGGAATACACCACAACAAAATAGAGTGGCGGAACGTATGAACCGAACTTTACTGGAGCAAAAGTCAGGCGTATGTTGTCCAATGCTGGGTTGAGCAGAGAATTTTGGGCTGAGGCTGTGACATACGCATGCCATCTTGTCAACCGCCTACCATCTGCTGCCATTGGAGAAAAAACACCATTGGAGAAATGGTTTGGAACACCAGCCATAGATTTTGATTCTTTACATGTGTTTGGTTCCACAGCATATTATCATGTCAAGGAATCAAAATTAGATCCGAGGGCTAAGGAAGCAATATTCATGGGAATTACTTCCGGTGTGAAGGGATATCGCCTTTGGTGTCCAGAAACGAAGAAAATAATCTTCAACAGGGATGTTACCTTTAATGAATCTGCTTTGTTGAAAAATGTGACAGTTAAGTAGATAGATGGAGTTTCAAAACATGTGGGGTTTGAAAGTATAATTACTTTCCCAACAAAGAAGCAGATAAATTCTGATCCTATAGCAGAAGAATTATTAGATGAAGAAGAGGTTTCTACCCAAGAACCTCCATAGCAAGATGAACCAATTGCATTACGTAAGCTAAAGAGACAAATTCAAAAACCTGCTCATTTTGTTGATGTGGTGGCTTTCGCATCCCCAATTGCAACAGATGACGTTCCTACCACTTATAATGAAGCAGTCAAAAGTTCAGAAGAGGAAAAGTGGAGGATCGCCATGAATGAAGAAATGCAGTCCCTTTATAAGAATCAAACTTGGAAGCTAGCTAAAGTTCCAAAGGGAAAGAAGGCAATCAGATTCAAATGGATATATGCAAAGAAGGATGGATTTCCTGACAAATGCAATGTTCTCTACAAAGCAAGATTGGTGGCCAAAGGTTAAGCTCAAAAGGAAGGAATTGATTATAATGAGATATTTTCTCCAATTGTGAAACATTCCTCCATTGATATGGAACTAGTTCAATTGGATGTAAAAACTGCATTTTTACATGGAAATTTGGAAGAGGAAATCTACATGACTCAACCAGAAGGGTTCAAAGTTGTTGGTAAAGAAGATATGGTATGCAGGCTTGAAAATTCGTTGTATGGATTTAAACAATCTTCAAGACAGTGGTATCAATGATTTGACAAATTCATGGCAAGTCAAAAATACACAAGAAGCAATTATGATCATTGTGTGTATATTTGCAAGCTACAAGATTGGTCCTTCATATATCTTCTTCTTTATGTTGATAGCTTCCACGAGTCAGAAAGAAATTGAAAAACTGAAGACTCAATTGAACAAGGAGTTTGAGATGAAGGATTTAGGTGAAGCTAAGAAGATTCTCGGTATGGAGATAAGCAGAAATAGGAAATTTGGGAGACTTTGCTTAACACAAAAGCAATATTTGAAAGAGTCAAAAAGCGTTTCGGCATAGATGAAAAGTCAAAACGAGTTAGTACTTCACTTACTTCTCATTTCAAGATTAGTGCTGCTATGTCACAGAAGAATGATGCAGAACGGGAATATATGAAAAGGATACGGTATGCAAGTGCTGTTGGTAGCTTAATGTATGTCATGGTGTGTACAATGTCTGATATTGGACAATCTGTTGGGGTCGTGAGCATGTATATGCATGATCCTAGTAAAGGTCATTGGCAAGTTGTAAAATGAATTCTACTGTACATTCTGAACACCGTAGATGTTGGACTTATATTTGAGCAGGATAAGAATCATGGTTATTGTGCAATTGGATACTGTGATTCTGATTATGCAGGTGATATAGACAAGCGTCAAACAACTACTAGCTATGCGTTTACTCTTGCAAAGGCTCCAGTTAGTTTGAGGTCTACTTTGCAATCAACGGTTGCTTTGTCTATGGCAGAGTATATGGTAGTTACCGAGGCTGTGAAGAAAGCAATTTGGCTTCAAGGATTGCTTGATGAACTAGGGTTTGGTCAGAAGCACGTCAAAGTGCATTATGATAGTCAAAGTGCTATCCACTTAGCAAAGAACCAAGTTTACCATGTAAGGACGAAGCATATAGATGTCCGATATCATTTTATACGAGAAATTTTATAAGAAGGTGGAGTGATAATCCAGAAGATTCGCACCACTGAAAATCCTACTGATATGCTAACAAAAGTTGTGACTGCGGTCAAGTTTCAACATTGCTTGGACTTGATCAATATTGTTGAAAATTGAAGTTGGTGCTTCAATGCGCATTTGGGGACACCACATACATTTCGAGAAAAAGTAAGAATTGAAATTTCGTCAAGGTGGAGATTTGTAGATTTTGTGGCTCAATTGTGTGGATTGTGCCTAATTTATGCCTAACTTTGAATTTTCACATGTGAAGAAAAATCAAAGTTGGAGGTCTCTCACATCTATAAATAGAGACATCATTCCTTAGTTTCAAAACACACCAAAAACAATTGTCTTCTCCCTTAGACAATTTTGTATCTTCTTCCTCTGTTTGTAATATTTCTCTTTGATAGTGAAATATTAATTTGGTGGTGTCCGAGGACGTAGGCATAATTGACCGAACCTCGTTAAATTTCGGTGCTTCTTTTATTTTGTCTATTCAATAGCTATTATTTGTCGGGTATAGTTGTTGAGATTTATTGTGCTATTAAATTACTAGTGATAATTCTGTCTAAGGAAAGACTTGGTATTTAAGCGGTCCAGTTGTGACCCACCTCTCTGACTTGGGAATTGTCTAGTGTGATTTTTTAGTATAATAAGTTTCAAGCTATTTGAAAATTGTTCCAGCTTCCGCAACAATTATTGCCCCAATTTCCAAGCCAAAGGTTAGATTCTAAATACTTCAGAAATTAAAAAATTTAAGGGATGAATACGTAAGCTTACTGACTGATAGTTTTTGAGACTTCAATATGGATTTATATAGATGGGAAGATCATACTATTAGGGTACGACTGCATCATGGATTGAGAATATGAATGGCCAGGGATGCAGGGTTCTTCATTCGATTCATGGAGCTAGTAGTAGTTTCTTGGATTCAACATGCATGGAACATTCATTTGTTGGGTTGCCAAAAAAAAACTGGCATCGGGGTCCCTTCTTCTTCTTTTTTTTTTATTATAATTTTGAGGGTTTAAATAAATAATTAGGTTGTTTTCTCTTCAAAGACATTCTAATAGATGAAGCAATGATCGCATATATCATAAAACCAAATTTAACAAATGTAAAATTGTCAGAGAAACTAAACCACTTTTGCATTCTCTTTTTGGTTATATGCTTTTCTCAAGCCACATCTATAGCTAACTTCCACATGCTGGAGATGATACACCTGTGGTTGCTCGAACAGTATGTACTTGATATGTAAAATAATGAATTTATTAAACTCATTTCCAGGCAAAGGAATACATTTTGATGAGGATGTGCTTTTGGTATTTATGTTGGCGGAAAATTGGCTAAATTAGTCCACAAATTTTGGACATTATTGACTATGATCCTTAAAAGTTTTTTTTTTTTTAGACCTCAAAATTTTTAAGAGTTTGTGGGTTATGGTCAATTTTTACTATTCCCAACGATAACCCGATCAGATTCTCTAGTTACATTTAAAAATCATATTTTGTACAAAAGAGGGATTTTTGTCTTATCAATTATTGAAAAATTTAGTCTCCAAAATTTTTAAATTTATTAAAAGGTGAAAATTTCCCTTAGTCCTTCACATTATTTTTAAATAAAACTCCTCACGTCATCAAATTCTGACCTAATTATCACCGGAATTAGTAAAAGGATAAAACCATAACTCATAAAAATTTTGAGGACTTAAAAAGGGAAAAAAAAAATTTAGGGACCACTGTCAAGAGTAGCCAAAAAAAAATTTAGGGACCACTATCAAGTTGCTAATTTATATAATTGAAAAGACAAAAATGCCCTTTGTGCAGAATATGATATTTAATGCAATTAGAAAATCTGGCCAGATTATTGCTGGAAATAACAAACTAGTAAAAATTTTGTGGGCTAAGAAAGCAAAAAAATAAAAAAAAATAAACTTTGAACCATAATCAAGAATAGCAAAAATTTTGGGGACTAATTTTGCCAATTTTCCTATGTTTGGCAAGTGCCATCAAGATTTAATGGCTCCGTTAATTGGCAATCCTCCGGTTAATGGTTTCAAATGATTGCCAATGCATCACACCATAATAATTCTAGTCTCCTGAAGATCAATCAATATAGGTACCCTTTACGAGAGATCAGGTTGAGGGATTACAAGCTCGTCCCTGCAGAGTGAGTTATTGGTCATTGTTTTTACTCTCAAGCATTAGGAACAGAGTCCATATTGTTTTCTATGTTGAAGCAGATAACTCAAGCAAAACAATGATGCAAAAAGAAAGTCAAAAATTTAATCCAACAAGTGTGCATCCAACAGTGTAAGACTTTTCCTTGAGAACTCAAAAAAAAAAAGGCTTAACAGCTGTACTAACAACCAATCCTGGTCTAGATCGGAGCTGTTATGGAGGATACAGCTAACAGAAATTCTGGATCATTCTTTTCAGATATTGACGGAAGGGACAAATGCTTTAGGATTCTCCTCCGTCAACTTTACTTTGCTCTGCTCTTTTGAGTTCAATCATGTACTAGCACCACCAACAGCAGCAGCTTCAGCAGCCCTTTTCTCCTTTTGTTTTTCTCTTTTCTTCTTATTCTTCAATGCATTCTTGCTCATTTCTCTATTATCATCGTAACACAAACAGTATTTCAGATGACCACTTAGTGAATACAACATTAGAATGGAAAGAACAGCACCACCCAGAAAAAGTATACTTACCCTGCCAGGCTTCCTCCAAAAAGCTGTAAAAGTAACTAGGATTATTAGCAATGATGCGAGAACGGAATAAAAATTGACAGAAAAAAATAAGGGGAAAGCAAGAGCATATGACAAAATGAACAAAGGAAGGTGAGTCAGAGTGACAAATTTCATAATCTCAGCTTGCATATGATTTGGAGTGATGAGTTCTTGGATTCTAACCAAGTGTTTGTAACATATCATCCTCGACACTATGAACTTTCTTTCCAAGAAGGAAACACAACTAAGCAATACTACATAAATACCTCTAAAACAATATCTCCATCAAACAAAGTCATGAGCGATAACCTCATAGGAACATATGCATAGCAGAGCAGCTAACATTGACATCGGCCAACATTAGCAGTGAGAAACCATTAGGTGTCTATTCTGGAAGAAAATACAAAGCACGTGAGAAGGAAGTGGGGGAAATTCAGAACCACGTCAAACTGTTACTTGGACTGCAGGAGGAAAATGAGGTAGGGGAAGAGTGGTATTGAGTGATTGCTGATCATGTTCCTTAATTCTAGGATTTTAGATAGAATAGTACTCAACGTCTTATGTTGAATAATTGGTAATTCTCGAATTGGACTAGTTTTAATTAGAGCTTATTTTCCTTCCATTTGTTCTGTTCTCTTTCCTGCTTCTATCAAGGCAAAAAAAAACACACTAGAATCTTTTCACATGCTAAGCAACAAAGTTTGCACAAAGCACATAGGATAGAGGTGACCAATTCTTAATTTCGCAACTATTTTTTTCAATTTTTGTCGTATCTGAAGTCTACATGATTGGAACTTCACGTCTCCTCTAGAAGATACGAGAGGTAATCCACAAAGGGTTCCCAATTTTTCATTCTGCAATTATCATTCATCACAAATTCTGATTGATAAACTCAATCTTCCAACTTGTGAGTGGCAATAATTTCTATACCCATACTACAAGAACTAAGGGTGCGTTTGGTTACTGTCCACTATGAGAGTGGACAACACGAGATAAAAAATTGATGAGCAAAACAAAAAATTTTTTACCTCCAATAGGGTATTTGGTCACAGTAGACAAAACAAAGAATATGTTCATGTCCACTGTACACAATGTGCTTGCGTGAACAGGATAAATAATTAATTATACATTTACTGAATTACCTTTTATGAGGAGAAGGGCAAGAGAGAAAAAAATAGTATTGATTGACTTAGGAGGACAGTGCGTCGGGTTTATGGGAGAGTTGGGATTAGAGATGACAAAACGAACTGACCCGAAGGATATCTAAACTAACCAGATATGTTTGGGGCGGGTAATACCTGACCTGCTCTTAAAACAGGTCAAGTATGGGTCTTATTTTAGAGACCCGCACACAGGACAGGCCATGAATGGGGCTGGTCAGGTCCAACCTGGCCTGTTAAGAGTATACCTAGCCCAAACTATTATTTTTAAAATATATATATTATATATACATTTTTTTAAATAAATAATATATATTTTTTAACATAAGTTACCAGACCCTAATTTCTTCTTTCTTTTCTCAATTTCCATTTTCCACTCATTAGTCACTTACTCACTTCCACGGACCACAGCCTCCGTCTGAGCTGAGTTGATTTTTTTATTTTTTGGATTGCTGAGTGTTGAATAGATAAATGTGTGTTGTCCAGTACTAATGCATTTGCTATGTTCTTTTCCTCTTATTCATCGTCCTTTTACTCTCTTTGATTTCTTTTTCTTTTTATTTTTGAAGGAAAGTATCTGGGCTTCGAATTTTGTTAACTACAACTTCATTTCTTTACTTTATAATTTATTATGATATTTTTGTTATGATATATCTTGTAGGGCAGTGCGGGGCTTCTGCTTAGACATTGGGCCTGTTTGGCCCGGCAATTTAAAATCTCTTCTTTGACCCTTATTGGCAGCTCTACCTCCAAGTAGAGCCAGGACAATCTAACCACCATTTGCCACACCAAGCAGTGTTCTAAGGAAAAGCCAAGCCATTTTTTCTCATACCAACTCCTGAAAATTATAAAAGCCGACAGCACAAAACTAAACTTTGTGAAGTGCTACTTATACCTCTGCTTGCACAGCTGCTGCAGCTTTAGCATGGGGTGGCCGATAAGCTGCGGGTTTCTGAGATGGAGGATTAACTGGTGCTGCTTTTGAAGTGCCTTGGGAAGACTTTGTTCCTGAATTGTTCTCAAATCACTTCACATTTACCTTATAAAGTAGAGATAATCCATGTAAACGAGAGTAATTTTGCTGAACAAGAAAAAGTACCTTGAGCTTTTCTACCCTCAACTTTCAATGAAGAAACAGATTTCACTAGTTCTCCAATATCCCCAAACTTGTCTGGTGATTCTGGTTTCCAATCAGCCTGAAATAACAAACACAATATATCAGTTCAACAAAGTAAAGTCTTCTCAAGACAATAACTAAGAGAATCACCAAAAGACTAACCTGGTATAATTTGACGAACATCTTTTTGAAGTATAGTGATCCATCATGGCGAAAGATTTTAATCCTTTAAATAGAAACACCATCATAACCATCACTATAGTATATAATACAATTGTTGAGTGTCCCTCAGCTAAAAGAAGTGATGGCCTACAGATTCTAGAGTCCAGAGAAAGCTCCTTCTCATGTACTGTTCAGACCTTTTGTCCTTGTATTATTAATTATATTATAAATCAAATTGCCAGCCACAAATAATACGCTTTATATCCAAAATTGGACAACTCCAAAAAAAATGGGTTCCTTTTATGGTGTTCACTACTTAGGCTATCTAAATCAATCTAAAGATTGAAATAAGATGAGAACGTAAATTAGCCACTGTTATCATCACTGGAAATACTATATATAGAGTAAGGAATTCACCCTTGATCCCTCACAAAAAAGGTTCAAAATAGCTTGGTCTACGATAAATTACAACATCATTTACAACCTAATAATGGTGTAAGTAGCACTTCATTTACATCTCATGCATAGCTTAAACAAGCATACCCGTTGTCTACTTGTCGTCTAGGAGCTGTTGTAGCAGTCATAAAATACTGTCCATCAGGAGACCATTCACTTACGACAGACCATTCTGCCTTCGTGGTTCCAAGCTGCCTCTTTTCTACATAATTCCAGAAGGCCTAAATAGCAAGAACAAGATAAAATGTTTTGTAAAATATAAGAAATACTCTCGTGTAAACAAACAAAGAAAAACCAATACCCTGCCCAAGCAAAGCAAGGGATACACAGTAAAATTATTATACTAATATATCCTTGCTTAGCATAAACTATGATATATTAGTTTATATATCATGAACTAAAGAAACGGGGGAGCAGTAGTCTGCTTAATCTTGGATCCATTCCTGCACATAACTATTTAGCAAAAGATTAGGTCCAAGTAACTACCCACTCCTTCCACAACTAAGCACTAGCCCCACAACTTTCTGTAGTTACTAATAATTGTCTAGGACCTTTATTACAAACAACAAGTATCTGTGTCTGTTTTGGGAGTTAGAGATTTTACGACCTCACTATCTAATAGTGGAGACCCAACTTTCTCAAATTGGACTCGCAGCTGTATATCCTTTAGATTCCAATTCTAAATTATTGGTTTATTTATATTTTCCAGCGTGTTTTTATTTTATTTTCCTGTAATATCAAACTATGTCACTCTCTCTCTCTCTCTTACATTAGCTGGGATATTTATTTTAAGTTCAGTTTGAATTGTATAAAGTATATGGGTATTTCCATGACTTCTATATTTGCAGTCAACTAATTGTGCATTTTGTGACATGTTGAGAGAGTCCAGTTGTCCTACTTGATTCAGAGCTGTTTAAGAGTCCAGTCCTATTAGTTTAGGAGTTGGAATTTAGTCTACAAATAAAGGAAATAGAGATATCAATTGATTAAGGTTAAACTCAAACCCGAGGTCGATCCCCAATAGGTAGGAGGGTTGAGGGTTAGAGTTAAGATAGGTAAAATGATAGCAAGACAGAGTCAGGATTAGATTAGCAACCTAATTATTTTATATATATATATATACATATATATATGATTTTTCTTATATTCTTGATTGGATTGGGAAACATGGTATTCCTGATTGGGTATATAGTTGAACTTTGAACCAGAAATTTACTATATTTATGACATATTTAGATTAGGAAGTTATATCTTGAATAGACTAGAAGTTCAAAGATCCTAGAATATATATATATATAATATATATGTTTATATATGGGTAGAATTGAATCTATAGTCATAACCCTTCATTAACCTTTAATCTTTGATCTTAATGGATATCTTTTTGTATTCTTAGCTGAGGACATAAGCCTTTTAGCCAAAACATGTAAATCTTTTACCTTGGGTTGTGATTGTGTTAGGATAACCAATCTCCCTACCAAAGTGGTATGGGGCAACTCAAGCATGTGTCGTGAAGCCATAACCCACAATCTCAATTGGCAATTATATTATATTGGTGAGTATTATAATCTATAAGCCAACCAAAGTTCCACCAAGTTTGGTCGATTTGGTTGATCAAAGGATCAGATAAGAAGTTAGTTGCATGAATCTTAATTTTTATCTTTGTTAAAAGAAGACTGAAAGAAAATTGAGATAATCAAACAAGGTTGTTCTATGCACAATCTAAGATGTCTCTTCATCACCAGTAAAGTTCGATGGTCATCTAGTTTCAATTTTTGGAAGACCGAAAGGAATTATGGAAGGCTTTTACAAAAGATTTTTCCAGAGGAGATGAAAGCATCTGAAAAGGCAGAACAGGAAAAGACTTCAAATTTGTATTTTTCATGAGTGTTATGACATATTCGTTGAGATTGCCGATACATATTTTGTAGCAAATGTGTGGAAGAAGAAGCCAAAGCAATTGTACTCTAACAAAAACCATACTTCTATTGAAAGAAGGTCCACCTGTTGTCAAAACCAAAATATCTTATTACTTCATTCATAAATACCACATATATATAGATAATACAAACTTAGATTACCGTATCTTAAATAATCTAAAACTATAAAACCTATTACCAAATCCTTAACCATCTAGGAAACCTTAAAATACTAGATTAAGACAATTCTCTAATATAATCCTTATGTAACTATATATCTTAACACTCCCCTCAAGATGAATAGATGTTAATCATGCTCAGCTTGTTCCAAATATAACAAATCCTAACTCAATACTTCAATTCTCCAAAACTAAGTGTGCAATGCTTTGATGGACAAGATTCCAGTAACATCAAAGTAAAGTGATGATAATATCATTAGATACACAACACAAAACCAAGAATAGAAGACGATTCTCATGCAGAACTGAACTAAAACCTTCTTGTCGATGCCAAGAACCAAGACACAGGAATATTTCTCAAACCTATGGCTAAACAACCATATCCATTGACAGAAGAAACAAACTGGCAAACCTAAAACCAAAAGAGGCACCAGAATCCAAAAGATGCACCAAGTGAAAATTCGAAGATGTAAAACCTTCTCATACTGCCCTTGAGCAACCAAAACAAGATGGTTGCTCCATATAGACCTCTTAATATGCCCCCTCTCGAGTGGACCAAATACAAATGCTCAATAAAAGGCCCACTATGTGGTTAACAAACGGGCAAAATACAACAAATGTGTAATTGAAGGAATATACTGTTATGATCCATAGTCCTTGTACTAAAGGACACCAACTCAACAAGAAGCTTGGTATTCTCCCCTCCGCCATAGGAACCTGGCTGATGGAACAAAGAGTCTTGACAGAGATATGTTGAAATTAGTGGAGGATTTGCTGCCTATAATTGACCAGAAAGAAACCTAAGAAGATCTGGACAAGGGGGACCTACACCAAAACACCAAAAGGATCCCAAAAAACTAAAATCCAAACATCAAACCACCAAAAAATTTGATCAAGAACGAAAAGGACAGCAGCAACCACATGTCAAAAACCAAAACGAAGGCAGCCACAACACATCAATATTCAAAAACTGAAATCGAACAAAAGAGATAAGGAACCAGGCACCTTATATCAAGATAACAAATCAAGAAAATTTAAACTCTCCCAATTCTGCTTTCGAACTTCAAAGGGGAGAAGAAGAAGTAAACCACCAGAAACCAATCTTCACTAGATAAAACTTGTAAACTGATCAATACTCCATTGATATCAAGTGCGACATTATCCTTAGTAATTGTAATCTTATCTTAAACTTGAAAAAAACACTCCAACAACCTCACTGTAGAAAGCCCATGAAGAACCGAAGCCAGACCCTAACACACGCTGGCCCGAGCAGTCTAGTCTTTTGTTCAGTGGGTTTTAGCAAGTTTTTCTAAGGGTAGGCAACTATGATGAAAAATATGCCAACCTGGCTCTAATACCATGTTAAAATTAAAAGATCTTATGGCTTCATTCATAAATACCACATACATATATTATAATACAAACTTAGATTACCGTATCCTAAATAACCTAAAACTAGGAAACCTATTACCAAATCCTTAACAATCTAGAACCTTAACCTACTAGAACTAAGACAATTACTAATATAATCCTTATGCAACTATATATCTTAACACCGGTTATAACTCCCTTAGCTATACATTCTCTCTTTACCGTAGTTGATAGGTAACTGTATAGAAAAGATAACATTTCTTTAGATGATGTTAATAGTTCACTAAATCTAGTGAGTTGAAAAGACCTTTAAGGACAAATGACCTTTAATATAAATAAAACATATATATATTATAAAACTAACTTAGATTACCGTATCCTAAATAACCTAAAACTAGGAAACCTATTACCAAATCCTTAACAATCTAGAACCTTAACCTAC
>JAWZTD010000145.1:1656329-1670763 GCA_035221335.1 Echites panduratus | reverse complement strand
TAAGGTGGTTTGAACTGGTTTTCATGCTTATGTTTTGTGTCCAACGTTTTCAAGCCTGACTTGTGTCATCGGTGGGGTGTATGGTTATCAACTTTTTTTTTTTTTAAAAAAAAGGGTAGTTTAGTATTTTGATGGTTGCAAACAGATTATATTTAAAAGAAGGGATGTGTGTTTATCATAATGGTACGTGCAACCCTCCTTTCCCAACTTTAAATTAATTATAAGAAGAAGGGAGCGAGCGCAAGCAGCTGCAATTCTTGTGCTCTTTTTCTTTCACCGTGCCTACCACAACTCAATTCCTTTCCGATTCCGAACAATCCCTAGCTCCTCTTTCTGAGCTACGCAAGGATCAATCAATCGCTATTTGGGTACACAGTAACACAGTGCACCGTTTCAACAGCAAAGATGGCGACGCCGATTGGACCATGGAATTCGGCTGCGATACTTGGTAATAAGGATGTAAAGCTTCAAATTTATAGCTTCAATGGCTTGAGGAGCGTTCCGTCTTCATCCTCTTCCAATTCCCTTCTCCTCAGCAAACGTTTGACTCTGTTTCATTGTCTATCGGCTCCTTCTTCTGTCATCCGAGCTGTCTCAACGGTACGCCTTATGTGGTTGCGGAGATTTATTTCCTATTTTTTCTCTGGCAATCTTTTGTTTGATTTCGATGAATTTACTTCTGAACAATGTGATTAAATTAATTATTTCTGTTTTGTCTTGAGCTCTGGTTTACGAGCAAGGAGGATATGAAAGTTCTCCTTCCAAATGACTTTGCATGCAAACACTTATTTATTTCTTATAATGAAAAAAGGAAAAATGCAAAGTTATGATAATGATGTGGCTTTAAAACAAATGCTGAATAAGGTACAAGTCTCTGCTCAGGATGTAGAACCATTCCAAGGGGTGAAATGATGTAGAAATTTCTTCATCATTTTCCTTGTTCTCAATAGCTTGTGTTGTTGAATTATGTGCTCGTGTATGGCTTAATGATATAAGATATTTGCGGGGAAATTGGCTAATGTCTATTGTTCACGAAATTGACTTCCCCTAATTAGAAAGATAATTTTAGTTAGTGAAATATGTTGATGAAAATTGTGATGCAATTCATTCTTATTTCTCAATTATGGTGATTGCTAAAAAAAATGTAAATCCCTGATGGTCTAGTGATTATTTGCAACCCTTTTGCAGCCTGTGAAGACAGGGACCACTACAGAGACTAAAAGAAGCAAGGTTGAAATCATCAAAGAACATAGTAATTTTATAAGATACCCTCTAAATGAAGAGATAGTAACAGATGCTCCAAATATAAATGAGGCTGCAACTCAATTGATCAAGTTCCATGGAAGCTACCAGCAGTACAACAGAGATGAACGCGGTACAAGGTCGTACTCTTTTATGCTTCGCACAAAGAACCCTTGTGGGAAGGTCTCAAACAGACTCTACCTGGCCATGGATGATCTTGCTGATCAGTTTGGCATTGGAACCCTTCGTTTGACAACCAGGCAAACCTTTCAGCTCCATGGTGTCCTGAAGAAAGATCTCAAGGCAGTGATGAGTACCATTATTAAAAATATGGGATCAACACTCGGTGCCTGTGGTGATCTTAACAGAAATGTCCTTGCACCAGCTGCCCCATTTGTAACGAAAGATTATCTTTTGGCACAGGAGACTGCTGAAAATATTGCTGCACTCTTAACTCCTCAATCAGGATTTTACTATGACATATGGGTAGATGGGGAGAGGTATATGTCCGCAGAACCTCCAGAAGTAGTAAAGGTTCGAAATGATTATTCTCACGGCACAAATTTCTCCGATTCACCTGAGCCTATATATGGAACTCAGTTCTTGCCCAGAAAGTTCAAAATTGCTGTTACTGTGCCAACTGATAACTCTGTTGATCTATTTACAAATGATATTGGTGTGGTGGTTGTCTCCAATGATGAGGGAGAGCCACAAGGTTTTAACATATATGTAAGATGGCTACCTAACTTTCTAGATCTGTTCATCTTTTAATTTGCTGGAGGGCATTACACCATCTGATACATCTGTTGCAGGTTGGTGGAGGCATGGGAAGAACACACAGGTTGGAAAGCACATTCCCTCGTCTGTCAGAACCAATTGGCTATGTGCAAAAGGAGGACATATTATATGCTATAAAGGCTATTGTTGTTACACAGAGGGAACATGGTAGAAGAGATGACCGGAAGTACAGTAGAATGAAATACTTACTAAGTTCATGGGGTATTGAAAAGTTTAGGACTGTTGTAGAGCAGTACTATGGAAAGAAATTTGAACCCACTCGTGAACTACCAGAATGGGAATTTAAGAGTTATTTGGGATGGCGTGAACAGGTAGGTTATTGTTTCAAATTGAATCTGAATGCAATATGTTGGGGTTCTTCCCAACAAATCTTTACCTACTAACTGAACACATCAGGGGGGGTTTATGATTTATTTAATGAACATTTGCACTTACTTTCTCTTCATGATCACTTTATCAAAAGATTTCCCTTTAGAGTCAATTTGCACCTTAACAGCATTGTTGAATCCATGCTTTTGGCAGGGAGATGGTGCTTTATTTTGTGGTCTTCATGTTGATAATGGTCGAATCAAAGGAGAAATGAAGAAGACGCTAAGAGAAATTATTGAGAAATATAATCTGAATATTCGTATCACGCCAAACCAGAATATCATATTGTGTGATGTACGGCGTGCTTGGAAGCGCCCCATTACAACTGTCCTTGCACAAGGTGGCCTGCTGGTAAGGCTTTAGTGAATTGTAGTACTTGTATATAAGCTGAACTGAAATATATCTTAGTATTGAGTCCCATCTTGAATTCTTGATTACAAGTTGAATATTAGACCAAGATGATGTAATCCCGTGGAATTGAAGTTTCTCATATAAATGGCCAAACTCCAAGGTTCCAATCACATAGCAAAATTCCCAAGACTTCATCAAAGATCAAGGTTGCTTCATTGACCTATGTTGTATTGCAACATCAACCAATGACTTGAATTTGTTAGACTAATCACACCCAAACTACAAGTGTAAGAAGCCCTAAGAATTGTACAAGAACCCTAGGAGGATTCTAAGAACAAACATTCAAAGAAGATCATATTTGATCATGCAAAGAGAAAACTCTCAAAGAGAAATGTGTTTAATTCATCATTCAAAGTTGTGTTTGATTACAAAACATGAAGTATTTATAATCAAAGACTCAAATAAACCATAATTAGGTCATCCAAGGATGTTAATTACATAAAACACCCTTAAACCAAACAAAAATTACAATAAAAACAAATAAAACAAACAAAGTTACTATAGTAACTCAGGTAGTGTAGCAACTCGGGTATTGTAGCTACCGCGCCTGAAAGAGGACCGGACAGTGTGCAAGACGGCTTCTGTTTTGGTCCATTTTGAGCTGAAAAATGGCAGGCGCCAGATGGTAATTGGCAGGTGTCGGATGGACCCGTACCCCAACATTTTTGTGCATTATTTTGGCTCCATTTTATCAAGTTTTCATGTAGTTTTGATCCGTCTTCAAATTGGATGCAATCTTGACATGAAATGCTGCTCTCCAACCCCAACATTAATGTTATAATCCAAGACTTTAAGGTTTCCTTAATTTCATAAAATCTTTCCATCTTAAAATTGGTCTTCGAATCAAGTTGTTCTTCATGCTTGAACATCAATGTCTTCAAGCTTTCTTCACACTTGAAATGTTGATCCTTTGAAGCCTTATTCCTTCCATGGGATTTCATCACCAAGCTAAAGTGTAAATTACATGGTGAGTGATTCCATAAATTTTCTTTGAACTTCTTTATGGAAATTTATTTTCAACCATAAGTTTTGAGGGCAAAAAAAGTACTTTAAAGGAGTTTTTGGGTAAATTGGTAAGTACTCTATCCTGAATGATGACCAAAAGGTCTCTTAGTTTTGAGTGCTTTAAATGTATCTAGTTATTTGGTGTTGCCGTGTTGTTCGATTTAGTTTGCTACAATTCTTTTTCTTTCTTGCTTATTATTTATATTATAGTTTCAGTTTACATGGCTTTTATGAGGAGGTACTTACATGTGGTTGACATTGACAATGAATTTTATAAAGTTGATTCATGATAAATGTTTGACAAACAAACTATAAAGAATAGCATTCTTAAAATTCCATCCTCCTAAGTGTAATAACTGTGGAAACTTAGGGTTCACACCAACATTATCAACTATAACCCTTACCTTGGGTGAAGTAATTTCTAGAGTATGATTTCTGTCTATATAGTTTTTGTCTTTAAAGGAATTGAATCAGTCTAGTGAATAATGCAGTGTTGCCAGCATAGTTAACCGTTTTGTTGACTGTTGAGGCTTACGAAGTTATTAGTAAAGTTCTGATAAGGACTTGAAATTAAAGAAAGTTCCTACTGTCCTTGGATTACCAAGTGTTTGGATGATGAGTACTTTTTGTTTGAACTTGACCCTGTGTTCAAGGTCATTAATAAATTGCTGAATGTATCGTTTGAATTTCATGTGAACTTATGACACTGAAAATTTTATGCTAGTTTTGGTTGAAAACTCAAGTATGTATTTCTACCAAAGCATCAATTGTTCTATGAATTGCCTTCTTTCAATTTCAAGACCTCTCCTTAAACCCTTGGGTACTTTCCTTTGGGATTGCAATGTAAATGGTTTAGAATGTGTAACTCATTCAAAAAAGGAAGGAGGTTCGGGATTTCTAACTTTTTTTTTTTTTTTTTCTCTCCTTTAATTTAGAACTTGTGAATTACTGAGAAATGGTTTCTTGATAAGTGATTGCAAAATTTCGTTTTGTAAAATATTTTTAGATTTTTACATGCTCTTGATATCAAGGAGAGTTTGTGTCAAACTTCATATATTAAAATTTTTCACAGTTTTTGTTGCATGAAACCACTTTGCTCCACAACCACAAGGACATTTGTTGGATGATATTTTATGGTTGCCTTGTAACATGTGGAGGTCCCCTAATTTTGTTTCATGCATTTGCTGAACAGATTGTTTGGAATTGCTTTACTTTAATGCATTTGTCTAGTTATAGTGGACAACATCCTTTCTTTCGAAATATACTAATCCCTTGAATTATCCAAGTGCACCCCTGGACTTGTATAAGACTATATCAATAGACAGCCTCACAACATACCTCAGGTGATATAAACTTCAGTAACTAAGTATGAAATTATCATTAAGCTTTGAATATTTAAATTGTGTGGATTTTTTTATTGCTACTCACAGGACTTCTTTAAACCAACCCCTCTCCCAACCGCTCATCCAGAATCAAAGATCCTCTTTTGACTTTGAAACAATAGTTAAGGATAACCTTTTTAACCATAGCAGCATTTCATTACAGACCAGTATTACTTTATTGTTACCTTTTTTTCAGTAATATTTTGTTAATGTGGGTCTATGTTAGTTGTAGAATGTGAATCCTTTAAATTAAGGAAGAAAGCTATTAGACTAATCTTATATATATATATATATATATATGTATATAAAATGCTATGAAGTGTTATGGTGCTCAAATTATGGAGTGTTCCAGTTAAATCTCTAATGGTCAAAGTTAACGGTCAATTATCTTTTAAAAAAAAAAGAAGATTTGATCAAGTACCCTTAGGTTTAGGTTATACTTTTAGGGTTTAGTTTATAAAATGTATCTGAAAAGATAATTTTTTATTGAAGGATTTATTTTTTCTTTAAAAAAAGACAGTTGATTGTTAATTTTGACGTTAGAAATTTTACAGGTGCACTCCATAATTTGAGCTTTGTAGCCCTTCATAGCATTATTATATATATTTATATATATATATATATTTTAGGAAAGGAGATTACCATATATATATATATTTTAGGAAAGCAGATGTTCATCCTAAAGTAAAAAGTGAAAATGGACGTTTAGTTTTTTAAGGATGGAGCATGATAATTGGAAAGCAGATGTTCATCCTTAAAGTAAAAAGGTTAAAATGGTCTTTTAGTTTTTTAAGATGGAGCATGATAATACTCTTCCAAATTTAAGGTCCATGATTATACTTTGGGAAGTTAAGAAAACAGATGTCCATTTTTAAAATAAAACATTTTAAAGGAAAATCTTAGGTGAACTTTGGGTACCACATGAATTAAATGGTTATATTACATGCATTGCATCTTATACTTTCTATATGAGTACAACTTTTCAAAGCATGTACGTTTAGTTTTTTAAGATGGAGCATGATAATACTCTTCCAAATTTGAAGTCCATGATTATACTTTGGGAAGTTAAGAAAACAGATATCCATTTTTAAAATAAAACATTTTTAAGGAAAATCTTAGGTGAACTTTGGGTACCACATGAATTAAATGGTTATATTACATGCATTGCATCTTATACTTTCTATATGAGTACAACTTTTCAAAGCATGTACCCTCTGATGACCAAGTCGACAAAAAATTTATCTGAAAAGCACTTTTCTTTTATTATCTTCAAGGATTTACTTCCCACCACTAACCCATGGCCTTAATCACCACATCAAAAACAAAGATAATACGGTAATTTACTGATAGAGGCTATTTTTCTAAACTTTTTCCAAAATGCTTGGTCAAAAGGGTATATTTGATTTTGGATGGGGAGTATATATTGGAATTCTGGGATCAATATATATTTAGCACTTTCACATCAGCTTACCTGGACATACTTGTCCATGTGCTGAGTGTGCAATTTTGTCTCTGCTGCATTGCACTTGTTTTGTGCTTAAGTAATGGTGGAGGGCGAAGGGATACTTCTGGAGGGAGAGATGTAGAAAACGCCAGGGGAAATAAAAAGAATTGGCACAAGGAAGATCATTTTCTCATTTTAACTTGTATATGTATCTTATGTTAAATCAATTTCTGGACTAAAACCTGATGGGATGTCATAAATTTGCAAGCCTAGATTGAATGGGGTGATACTGTTTCTTCTACCTAAGCAGGTTAAACTTATTCCAATTGCAATTATCATCACCATATTACTGAGCCATACATCTTGTTATCCAACTTTATATTTTACTAAAATCCTGTTATTAACAGCAACCTAGGTATGTGGATCCTCTCAACTTGACATCAATGGCATGCCCTGCTTTCCCATTGTGCCCTTTAGCAATAACAGAAGCTGAACGTGGTATACCTGACATCCTCAAGAGAATTCGAGCTGTGTTTGAAAAGGTACATTTTGAAGTATTGCTGAATTCTTCAAGCATGTTTTAATTGTTATGGTTGACTAACTATGGAAGTAATTTTAATTGGTCTTTCACTGTAGGTTGGTCTTAAGTATAACGAATCTATAGTAATGAGGATGACGGGTTGCCCTAATGGTTGTGCAAGGCCGTACATGGCTGAACTTGGCTTTGTTGGTGATGGCCCAAACAGTTATCAAGTGAGCTTAAACTCTTGTACTTTATCAAAAAAAAAAAAAAAAAAAAAAACCCTTGTGATTTATCAGAAATCAGTTTCTTTTCCTCAGACCTTTTCCTGATATGGGGAAAACTAGAATTATTTCTAAAATGATGTGAATTTTTTGTTGTGTAAAATAGTTATGGCTTGGTGGAAAGCCTAATCAGACAGCACTAGCTAGAGTTTTCATGGACAAGGTTAAGATTCATGACCTTGAGAAAGTACTGGAGCCTTTATTTTATCACTGGAAAAGGAAGCGACTATCAAAAGAATCATTTGGCGACTTCACTAACCGCTTGGTGAGCAATATAATTGAGCCTCTGATGCTTTTAATCATCTTTTATCTCCAATCTCAACTAACTTCTTTTTGAGAGGCTTGACAAAACTGGGATCTTAATTGGTATTTTGCCATTTTTGGAAGTTACACTTATTATAACTGTTCTGTCAGGGTTTTGAGAAACTCAAGGAGCTGGTTGACAAATGGGAAGGTGTACCAGAATCATCTGCTCGGTACAATTTGAAGCTGTTCTCTGACAGTGAGACATATGAAGCAATGGAACAACTGGCTAGACTTCAAGATAAGACAGCCCATCAATTGGCCATGGAAGTTATTCGCAATTTTGTTGCTTCCCAGCAAAATGGCAAGAGCGAATAAGCTATGAATTTTGAACCCTTGTTCCTGCAGGGGAAATCACAAATAATTTCTCATCCTTTGTAGCTGGTAACAGCTTTAGTGAATTGACAAATTCTGGGATTCAATGTCATCACAATTCATCTAAGCTTTTTTCCTTTTTGGCAGTAGTGCTCCTGTATTTAGGCCTGGAACCTGTTCTCGATTTTTTGGAGATAGACATGAAATACTTTTGATGTTTGTAATATGTAAGGATGCACACTCCAGCGTCAAGGTTTTCAGCTTGTTTCTACACTCGTCTTATGATGTTTCTTGCATATGTTGATCCACCAACATTCTTCTTTGAACATCAGTTATCTATTGTAATTTATTTTGGCAGACAGGGAAATTGATGAATTTTCTTTTTTTTTTTTTACTAGTTATTAGGAAAATTTTGAGTTTTGTTTCTGAAATATTATTTGGTTTTGGTACTTGTGATTCCTAAAGGTTATTTTTTGAAGATTTTTTTTGTCCTCTAAATATTTACAGATTGTTATGGTTTTTCCTCCCCGAATCTCTTCTAAATTTGGTGAGATCATTTAATTTTTCATTAATATCTTGCTGAAATAACATTCTATTTGGGGTATGATGGGAGGAGATCAAGCTCTATCAATGTCTCATGGACCAATCATGAGGGTCAGAGCATTCAAAAAGAAGAAAACTTTAGTTGCATACCTCCGAAAGAAAGAAGAGCAACTAGACTTTGAAGCAACCAGATTTGCAGATGAATGTGAGACGAAAATGTTTTGGAGTATATCAACTTTTGAAGGCCAAAAAGACTTGAATTCATGCCATAACAAGACTTGAAAATGGTGAAGGAGTGGTGTAGAAAAGCACCTGTCCAGCGCCGGATAGATTGAAGACCCAAAACATATGCTTCTATAAGACATCCGAAGCCGCTCTGGGTGGCTTGTCCGGTGCCAACCTTACTCCATCTGGCACCAGCTTCCTCCCAGGTAGCGTTGGCTATCCTTTGTCTAGCAGCAATGTCTCTTTTATGTTTGGGTCTTAACTTGCTTTTATTATAAAGTTCAAGGGTCTTTTGTGTAATTAACACACAAGAATGTATTAATTAGGGTTCCACTGATCAAAACACGATATAAAAGGCCTCTCATTTGAATTCATGGATGATTCATTTAGATATCAAAGAAAAGAAACTCTTCTCTGCACATTTAGTGTTAGAAACTTCTTGTGTGAAATTCTTTCAAAACTCTTCTAGGGTTCTTAGAGAATTACACTAGGGCAATCAATCACTAAAGGATTAGAGTATTGAATTTGTCTTTCAAATCAAGAGAATGATTGATGAAAGTTTCATCTCATAGGCCATTCTAACTAATCCAAGCAAACCTAGGTGAAATCCTTATTTTGGTGTGATTTGTGTGAATGCTATTTTCTTGCTCAAAAGAGAGAATCACATCATATAAATTGGTATTAGAGATTTCTTCATCTAAGGTTTGACTATATTTATTTGCTTTCTTGTTTTGTACTAAGATCATATTTTCTTCTTTGAAATCTTATTATCATGTGTTTGTTTGTGTTTTGTTCTTCTAAAATCTATCTTACTCATCTTCTTGTGATCATTTGTTTGTGTGAATCAATACTAAGGCAAAAAACAAGGGGTGGTTCTATGTGTTAAGTGTTGTTCTTCTTCATTCATCTATCTCTCTACAAAAGAAAGAAAAATGCAACAATGAAAAAAAAAAAAAAGAGAAAGAACAAAGAAACACAAAGCAAAAAAAAAAAAAAAAGTGACAAAAAAAGAAGTGAAAAAGCATTGATAGTTGTTGATTTGAGTTGAAATCTTTGTGACTATTGTTCAAATCTTGATTGAGACAGATTGGAAGTCATATTTCATTGTTATTTGTCAAAATTCGAGAACAAAGAGGCTTGAAAATCAGTTTGGTATTGTAGAAAAACTTGATCACAATTCTTGACCTCTAGTTGTTTGATAAAATGCCGTATCATCAATTTCTTTGATTCATATTTGTTCTATCGAATTGAGTGGCATATCTTAAACTTTTTAGCTCTTAATTGTGAATTCTTATTGACTATTTGATTGAGTTGTGTGATTCCTTGGTATCCTTGAACTAAGTGATCCTACACTGCAATAGTGAATTCTATGAGAACCTGAAGAAGAGTTTGAGAGGTAAAAAAGGCAAGAATGGTGAGCTTGATTGAGTATGTAAAAGCCTTAATTGGGTGACATACGCAAGTGTATGTGAGAACCTTCATTGTGGGAATAGCATGAGCAAAGAAGCAACACCTTCAATCCAAGCTTCAAATATGGGAGTTGACCAAACCATATTTCAACGTTTATGGAGATAATGTAAAGGATGATTAGGGAACTTTCAAACAGTATGAATGATATGAGAAGAGACTTGGGTACACGAATGGACCAAATGGAGGGAAGAATCGATAACTTGGAGACACCTACTTAACATCACATGAGGAGTCCTCAACCTCTAAGAGGAAGGGGAAGAGAAAATCGACCAAGGGTGCAACCAAGAAGGAGAAACATACAAGACCAATATGATGAGGATGGGAGAAATTACGGGGATTATGACGATGAACTAGAGGAGGAAAGGCCAAGAAGGAAAAGAAGGGAAGATGATGATATTGGCAAGAACATAGGAAGCATCAAATTAATGGTGTCACCCTTCTATAGTGGAGACGACCCTAATGCTTACTTTGATTGGGAAAGGAGAGTCGATTGAATCTATGAATGTCATCATTTCTAGGAAGAGAAAAAGCTCAAACTAGGCATAGTGGATTTCATGGACTATGCCATTGTGTGGTGGGATCACTTGGTGATAGCGAGACGAAGATAATAGGCACCCCCAATTGAAACTTTCGAAGAGATGAAGAGACAATTGAGGAAGAGGTTTGTGCTAAAACACTTTCAAAGGGATCTTCATCACAAATTACAAACCCTAACACAAGGAACAAAGAGTGTTGACACCTATTACAAGGAAATGGAGATGGAGATGATTAGAAGCAACCTTGTGGGAGAGGAGCCCCAAGCTACCATGGTAAGATTCTTACATGGCTTGAACAAATAGATTGGAGACATGCTAGAATTGCAGCAATATGAGGACATGGAAGAAATGGTACAAAAGGCTATCAAGATGAAAATCAAAGAATAAAAGGTCGCACTATGTCAAGCCTTTTGGTGCATCAAGCTATGGCAACTCCACTTCCAAAGCTGCAAATTCGTGGCCAAAGGAGGAGCATGGAGTGGCAAAGACACCTACCATGGATAAAGTAACAAAGCCTAAGGTTGTGGACACCAAGGGTCTTTTAGGGGACAAAGGTAAGGAGCCATTTCATCCTCCTAGAGCTAGAGATGTTAAATGCTTTAAATGTCATGGTTTTGGACACTATACTAACGATTGCCCAAACAAGAGGATCATTATTATGGAAAAGGGAGTTGTGGAATCATGTAGTGAAGATGAAAATGATGATGGAGAGGAAGAACCTTGTGGTGATGATGAAGGAGAAGGTAATGACCCTACTGAAGGAATTATAGGGGGACAACTACAAAATGGTGATCAAGAAAGCCTTAAGTGCTCAGACTAAGGAAGTGGAGGATGTACAAATTGGGAATTTGTTTCACTCTAGATGCATGATCAAGGAAATCTATGTAGTTTGATAGTTGATAGTGGTAGTTGTGTGAATGTAGCTAGCAAATACGTGGTGGATCCATTGAAACCACCTTGCATAGACCACCCAAAGAATTTATATTGCAATGGTTGAACGATTGTGGAGAGGTGAAAGTGGGTAAACAAGTTAGGATTCCTTTTTCAATGGGGAAGTATAGTGATAAGGTGCTATGTGATTTGGTTCCCATGCAAGCAACGCATTTGCTACTCGGGAGACATTGGCAATATGATAGAAGAGTCACTTTTGATGGCTACAAGAACAAATACTCTTTGGAGTTTAGAGGCAAAAAGATACATTTGAACTATTTGATGCCACAAGAAACATATATTGATCAAAAGACCCTTCTAGAGAAAATGAAAGAATATTATGAAGAAAAAGAGACAAGAGAGAGTGAATGATGGGATCCCATTCAAGTTTATCAACTTAGTTTATGAAGGTCAAGTTTTATACAAATTTTTTGATCATGACTTTGTTCATAAAGCATCTCTCCTACTTTGATTTATTCTTTTGTATCCTGGTACTAAAAAGAAATTAAGCAGAAGTCTTGGTATTTGCTTAAGAGAAAAAAACCTCAAAGTGAGCTTTGTACTTGACATTACATTCCAAATAGAGCTCAAAACGAGCATTGTATCTACATTACATAAAGAGCTATTCAAAATAGATAGAGAAGACTCTATTTTTAAGGTCTCAGAAGGAAGGTCTTCCAATAAGCTCTCAACATTCTTTGGCTGGATTCTCTTCAACTCGTGAAGCTCCCTGTCTTGCATGTTAAAGTCTGTAACTCCTAAATGCTCTTTCAAAGGTTGGGTTGTGAAAAAAAGAGAAGGTAACTCAGGTGTGGATGGTAATGAGTTTACTTGAAGGATAGCCAATTATTAAATCAGAAAGAGGTACCTTGGAACCTTTGGAGCTCTCCATTTCAACAGACCTAATTTCAGGAGTTTCAATAGGAAGATTCTCAGGAGCTTGACCAGAGGGGCCCAGATCTTCACTTAGAAGAGAATCAACCTCAAGTTGAATTTTAACCTGTGTGATTATCTAGGTAAACTTGGAGAATTTCATCAAAGGACGAATAACAGGGAATGAAAGTGATGGTCAGAATGATTACAACCCACTCGACCCAATTACATATGATCATAAAGTAAAGATCCGACCCAGTCTATTCTATGATCCAGACCTAAGAAAGTCTGTAAACATACACTTATAGAGCCTCACAAAGGTTTTTATGACCACGTCCTCCTACTACCTCAGTAAGGCTCGAGACCTACAAGCTAGAGACTTATGGAAGAGATATAGGTTGCCAGGCACATCCTCGAAGGTCGTAGGCCATCATCAAGGTCTCTAGAGAGCTCCCCAAAGACCTTCGGAGATCATGTAATGCTTCCCTAACAATCATCGAGACTTGTTAAAGGAACATAACACACTCCATCAAGGAAACTCCCAAAGGGAGAATATGATCAAAGATTGACTAGATACGCTTTCTTTCAATCACACCAGATCACACGGGATACAGTTGAGTTCCATCAGGACACCACTAATGGATTGAAGGAAATTGATTGATTTCCACCCAAATAAGAGATCACGGTCACAAATCAACAGGTAAGGAGAATACATTCAGTCTCCTTGTGTAGTCTCCATCTTCTTTCTGGTGATTGACTTGATAGTCGGAGTGTACCCAAGGGTGACAGCCCGCTTCGGTGATCCATTTTCCCTTTCTAGTTGTTCTTACAGGTGTCAAGGAAGCATGGTGACTCAGTGGACCAATTTGTCCCCCCATCACATCTGGTGCCATCTGTGTTGAAAAACATTCAGAAAATCTTCCCTCATAAAAGAAAATAAAAAATTGCCATGGCAAGAGAACAATCAACAAGGCGAGGATGTCATCAAAGGATTGAGTTGCACATTGCAGAAGCCATTCAAGAAAAGCTTTCACCAGATGTTTACAACAAAAAACCACCGGAGGTGTCAAAGCTGTTGGGATTTATGAACACAAAAGTAGTTGAAAATAAAATTTTTCACAATCTCAATCTAGGGTCCATGTATATCATGTAAATTGAATTGTAAGCAGATCATACCTTTACTATTTCGGAGAACAGAAACAGTAAATTCTTTAGTCTAGACATTGCGAAACACGAACGTCCTCTATCGGTATCCACACAACAAGATCAATAAGCAGGTCGGTTTGCTAGAACCTTAAGCTTTCCAAATCTGAATTCAGAAACTTGAGAGGTTGGTGGCGGAAATCTAGAGAGAAGAAGAGATGAGGTCGGCTAGGGTTTTCTTCCTATCAAGATAGGTTGTGTGCAAAAAGGGAGCAACCCTAGCAAGACCATTCTTTTCTCTATATAGTTAAGAGGAAAAAAAGGTGGACAGCTAGGATTCATTAATTCCAATCAAATAGGATGGACTGCCCAGATTTATTTATTCAATTAAAATATAATGCCAACCATAACCCTAGCTTCTCTTCCCCTGTTATATTTGTATTACGAATTTCCTACAATTTGGAAATGTAATTATAACGAAACATAATTCGGAAATTATTGATCTCATCAAAATATGATTTTAATTTCCTTCAAAATCCTATTACAAGAAATTCCTCAAATTCTATTGAATTCATAATTTCAATATGAATTAAAAGCTCATGATTACTTGCTTTAGTGTGTGACCCTGTAGGTTTATTTAA
>JAWZTD010000145.1:1569291-1589237 GCA_035221335.1 Echites panduratus | reverse complement strand
GGGTTCGACCCTACTTGCCCTACTGCATAGTTTGGTAATTAGGTTTAATTTGCGTGTGTTGCGACGCGCACGGTCAATACATCAAGAGTGCATCATGAAATACTTGCCAAATGGACAAGAATTGTTTTAAGAAATATGGTTGTAAGATGGACTGTCCAGCGGCAAGGTGTTACTTTGCTAGCCTTGATATTTGTTAGAAAATTTGCTATTTGTAAATGTCTTTTATGTCTTAACACCCCTAAATTAATCCCGTAGGTTTTCTTTCAAATTTAGCTATAAATACTCTCTTATTTTGTAATAGATTGCAGATTTTTAATGATGAAAAACACATCTCTCTCTTGAGAAATTCGAATTGAAGATCAAATGATCTTTCTTGTGAGTTTTTGCTAGAACTCTTCTAGGGTTCTTGTGAAACTTCTTAAGGGTTTTTCTCACTTTGGTTGAGGTGTGAATTGTCTACCAAACACAAGTCATTGGTTGATGTTGGAAGACAACATAGGTCAATGAAACTAGCTAACCATAATCTTTGATGAAGTCTTGGGTAAGTTTTCAATTGGTGTGTTTATGTTTGATCAAAGAAGGTTCCTTTCAGGATCACATCATGTTTGAATTGTTTTTTAATGCATATATTTATTTCATACAATAAGGTCCAATTTTATTTAAATAGGTGATCTATGTGTTGGGACGTTCAAAATAATAAGATATAAATCACTGGAAGTTTAAATCATAAAGAATTGCTCTTGGGCTGTTAATGGAATTGGGCATTCCATTAAATAAAGGTCATAACACATTAGTCTCATTTAAGTAGGGTGACTTACCTTTAGTCATTAGGTAGTGTTCCTAAACTATTTATATTAGCACATTTTGTATATGTAGAATTGGGGCATACAATGATTGTTTTCTAAAGATACTATCAAAGAAGACAGAACTAATATCACTATTACTAATGCGTGGACACGTCCTCATCACATTAGTATGAGCTAGTGGTCTGGCTAAGCTAAGTCCTTGTGCCTAAATATAACATGAGTGATGTTTCTTATGCATGATACCAATAGCCTTTTATGTTAGATACATTGATTTTCTTAGTTAAGATAGACATATACAAGAGGGTCTTTATATCATCTCACTTATGAGATTGGGTTAATCTCGGCCTTGTGGAGTATTCAAGTTGGTTCACTGAACCCAAGGCCTTGGTAGTACTATTTAGTATAGTACTAAATATTCTTCCAGTGAATACTCAAGTGAACTTAACAGTTTGAACTAGACACCAAAGGATGGTAGATGCTATTGAGTAAGGTGATAGTACACCAAACCTAGGCTCAATCATAGGTGTTACATAGAAGGGCAAATGTGTCAATACACCAGTAGGTTAAAGATTAAAGGTTGAGATTTATCTCAACAAGCCTTCTGCTTCCACAACAAAGTGACTTGGAGTGCATCATATTTTTGCATCATATTTTTATGTTGATATTAGAATTTGTTTAAAATAACTAAGTATGTTTCTATTATGTCGTAAGGGTATTTTGGTCATTTTATGAAGCCAAGAACATTGTGTCTTAAGGTCTCTGATCTAGCCCTTTAGTTTATGAATAATTTTTTATCATTCTAAAATAGGAAGTGAAGAGGAACTAATTTTATTCTAGGAAGTTTTAATAATTAATTAAGGATTATTTAATCCTTGAAATTAATTATTTGAACTTGAATAAAATTAAATGATTTATTTTATTTTGGTTTTATAATTAATTTAGACTTAGATCCATAAGATTAATTATATTTAGACTTAAATAAAATAAGTGAGTGGCTATCTATTTATTTTTCTTGGTGGCAAAATCTCTTTTTTAGTCCTATAACATTTTTTATTTAACCTTGCAGGTCCATAACTTTTATTTTATCTTTTTGGATCCTACAACATTTTTCGTATAACCAGATAAGTCATTTTCTCCTGTTTTTTGTATTTTTAGACAAAGTAAACCTTTTCTTTTTCAACTCGCAAAGGTATTTTAACCTGTTCACTGTATCAAACACATATAATCGATTTAAATTAAAAAAATCTAGCCCCACTTTCATTTACATCTAGGGTTGTGATAAAAAAAAGTGTTGAAAGTGTTGATCAAAATTGGGTTGTAAATGAAGATATGGCTGAATTTTTTTTATTTAAATCGATTAGAAGAGGTTGATACAGTGAACATATTAAAATATCCTTAGGAATTGAAAAGAAAATGGTTTATTTGTCTGAAAATACAAAAAATGGGTTAAAATGATTTATCTGGTTACACGAAAAAATGTTGTAGGATCCAAAAAGATAAAATAAAAGTTAAGGACCTGCACCGCTAAATAAAAAATGTTATAATACTAAAAAGGAGATTTTGCCTTTCTTGATCTTATAATTAATTTGGACTTAGGTAAATGAGATTAATCATTGTTGGGCTTGGATTAAAAATAAATAAAGAGTCTTTTTAATTAAAGGGCCAAGATAATTATTTTGAGTCCATGATCCAATAATTAATTAATTATACATTTAATTAAATTAAAAATAGCTTACTGGATTATGGCCCATAGTAACCTATATCCTAATTAGGTTATTTTAGGATTATTAAATATCTTATTATAACTAGAAATTAGGATTAATTCTTCTTTCTGAACCCTAATCTTGATAGACGTAAATTTCTGAAAAGTTGCAGAACGTCTATTTGACAAAAAAAAAAACCCTAGCCGCCACTCAACAAAAAAAATTCCTCCTCGATTCCTAGTCTGCTCACCAAGACTAAACTAAGGAAATAGATCTAAAGACCCTAAGCGGAGTAGACAGTGATCAAGACAAAAAGAAAGTGAAGTGCTACATTCATCACTCAAAGGTAGGTATTCATATCCCGTTGTGTAAAGTTTTTATAAAAACGGGTTATTGATCTTGTTTCCTTATGGATTCCAGACTGATTTCCCCTACATAATTAGCACTTAATTATGTTTTGGATTATTTCTATTTGTAAATTAGTCAAAACAAGTTTAGCTAATTACATTTAGGTCTCCAAACTTGATATTGCCCTTAAGCGATACATTATGAATGTGTGACCCAATGGTAATCTTAAAATTGGTCTTTGACAAAAACATTTAATGCCATTTATAATGAACTGTGTCTAGCAATACATCATTGCAAACCAATTAAAGAGAATATAGGTGACAAGACAAAATCTTTTGTGATAAGCACATGTCTTAATCTCTTTGGAGATGACCTGTCAGATGGTGAGAAGGAGCACCAACTACTGCACCAATTGCAATGCTGTGTTTTAAAATTTCATTCAATTATAAATATATGAAAATATCTAAAAAACTCTTTTTTAAAAATAATAATTGAATTATTTCAAACCTTTAAAATTATATAATATAATTTTTGAAGAAATTTTGTATCATATTGATATATGACATCTAACAAATTAAGTGAAATTTATAGCTAAACAAATCATTAACTTTTTTAGTTTGTTTTCCTAAAAAGTATATATAGAAATGAGTATTTTTCATACAACTTTGAAATTAACTTTCTATTTCTATATAAAAAAAAATTGTACTATATATTGTAAAAATTCAAAATAAATGAAAAAAATCAAAAACCCGGTTGGACCGGTCTGACCTTAACCCCATATCAATTCGATTTGATATTCTGTCCGATTTTAAAAACATTGGTTTCGGTAAAGTTTAAAAGTTGAAGTTTCAGATTATTTATACTAATAGAATTTCTACAATATAGTTATGAAAGAAAGTTACTAAAAGCTTATAGGTTGCTAAAAAATAGCTATTGAGCTAAGGGGTACATCTCTTCAAGTGACATTGTTTCATCTTTTGAGCTTCCTCAACCTCCAAGGTCGTTGAGCTAGTGGTATGTCTATTCGGGTACCGTCGTTTGATCTTTTAAGTGTCACCAATCTCTAAGGTCAATAAGCTAAAATGGGGATGGTGATGGGCAAATGGGTGTGACTCGGATGATCTAATCTGAATATTCGACAATTCGATCCAAGAACCGAGTATCCAACCTGAGAACTAATGGATCAAGACCTTCAAGGTATGAGACTCTACAAGAGACAAACTTATGTCTTTGATCTACAAGCTCTCCATAACGAATAGCGACATGCAGATCATGAACCCTCACAAGAGGTTCAAGGTCACTAGAAGACTAAGGTTGTTAAATGTTCAAGGTCGCTAAAGAGCTTTTAAAAAGTCTTGGTTTATATCTTAAGGACCAGAATAAAGGTCATGACAATTTCTCATAGAACGAGTACGAAAATATCACTTTCTTACAAGGAAACTTCATGAAATTAAGATAGAGATTGACAGGATATGCTCTCAGAATCATGCCAGATTACAAGAGATTAAGATCAACTCAAATAAGGTAATTACACCAGAAAAAGAGGATCCACTCTCCTTTTAAGCTATATAATGACACTAAATTACATAATCTCAATTCAATTCAATTCGATTTACTCTAAAAAAAAATGAAAATTGACTTTAGCATCAGAGTGATCCTTAGGACGATGGCCACTCTGGTATACATTCATGTGCTTGCTTATTCTTGCAAATAAGAGCTTAATCAATTATAATAATACCTTTGATTTTTGACCCAAGGAATGTTAAAATACACGAGCCAAATATACTAATTTAATTTGTGAGTAAGAATCAGGATAGTGAAGCTGTCTTCCAAGTTCCAACTATTTCTCCTATTAGGATAACAATACCTTTAATGTCGAAGGAGTTGTATTCCTGCATTACTCACAGTGAGTGTATTAATACCGATGTTTTGCTGACCAGACCGGGGACAGGTTATTTCTCTGGCTCGGTTTGGACCAAAAAATGGGTTGGGGAGAAAACCGTTCTCTATGGTGCAGTTCGGTTTGGACCGGCCGGTCCAATCGGTGAATCGTTGTACCGGTCGATTTTCAAAAAAACAAAAAATTTTTTTAGATCAAATTGAAGAAATTAAAAACTGTAGACTCTTAATTGAAAATTTAACTAACTTTTCCCCCTTATTTCCCTAATTTTAACCTAAATCACTCAATTTTCTTTCCTGATTCCCAGGTCATCAAGCACAAATATTCTTCGATCCGAGGAAGTTGTGCTTGATATTTAATTTTTTTCCATGAAAATATATTCTTATTTCATTTTAATTATCTGAATATTAAAATATTAATTAAAGAAAAAGAAATTAGGATTTTATTAATAAAATATATTGTTTCAGATTACAAAAAAGAAGATTATATAAATAATCTAAACAAGTAATCATATAAAAAACTAATCTACCCTTAATGAATAAATAATATAATAAATCACAATAATTTTAATATATTTTAACATATATAATAAATATATATTATTTTTTAAATTAACCGGTTCAATTACGTTTTGATTACGGTTCAATTACGGTTGAACCAGTGAACTGTAAACCATTAACTTTTCCACTTCGATGACCGATCCGCTCCTGAAAACATTGCCTAATACACTATGGAGTAAGGACAAGGAAATTGGTCATCAGAAAAAAAAAAAAGACACAAATTTGACGTTATAATAAATATATATAATGTATATTTTCTTTTTTTTTTTTGGTTATCTAGATTAATTATAAAACGTGTGTTTTAAACTTTGAAAAAAGAAAAAAAAATTAGAGAAGAAAAGCCCAAATCTAAACAATCAAGAAATTTCACCCAATATTTTCAAATATATATATTTTTTGAAAAATTCCAAATCTCATTCTTGAAACTCAATGAAGTGAAATTTGTTCAAAGTCTGGGGCATAGTTTAGTCCGAAAGTGGACTGATAGAGGGAGGGTAAAACCCTTTAAAAGCAGATCTGAAACCACACTTCCACTTCGTCTTGTTTTTGTCTAATTGTGTAAAAGACAGCCCCACAAATATATACACTTTTCTTTACAAATCTATCTATACACATTTCTGAAGAACAGAGAGGGGAAGAAAAGAAATTGAATGAAAACATAGATTTTAACCCATTGAACCGAATGAGAGAGAGAGGACTAGACTAAATACCTATTTGGCCCAGTTTTTAAGTTATTTTAGAGTTAATTTAAGTTAAGAGTTAGACTAAACAATAATTCAAAAAGTAATTAAAATTCAAAATATCCTTTTATAATAAATAAAGAAAGAGAAAAAAAAGTTAAAACTATTAAGAACTTTTTATTATTTTAAAGATAAATATGTAATCCGTTTCACTTAATCATTAAAAAACTTTACAACATTACTTTTTTTTAAATTTTTATATCTTTTAAAATAAATTGATTAAATAATTTTTATAATAAATTATTTTTTTATAAAAAAAATCAAAATTCAATTTTTAAAAATTAAAAAAATTAAACCAAACGGTTCAGTGACGGAGTGAAGTTTTTACTTTCCCCAAGGCGACTGCAGGTAGCACTGCAACCAAAACTTGTGGTTTTAAGACTAAGTGTCTTGCTTGCGAGGCCCAAAGCAAAGAAAAATTTGTTTTGTTTTTTTTTAAGTATTAATATATTTCTTTGGCCATCTGTTCTGTTCATCACCTCCTCCTCCCACCAACCACCGCCACCTTCATCCTCAATTCCAGCACTTTGAATAGCCCATTTGACTGCAACCCCACCCACTCCCAGCCCCACCCTTACCGTTAGCTTTACCCTGAACCCCCGCTCATGCCCATCTGTGCCAGAGAGCAAGATGGAAGATACTTTGTTTGTTTGTAAGATTGGAGTGAGTGGAGTGAGTGAGTGAGTGAGAAGAAGGGAAAAATTAATCCCTTTTTTCTCTAACCTTTATACACATATGGCATACAATGATTACCCAAATATAACTCCACGTCTCCAACCCATCATTACCTTTTATAACATGGTTAAATCTTAGCCACCTCTTCTTAATAATTCCCCAAAATAAACACACTTTCTTCTCTCTCTCTCTCTGCCCCTCATTTTCTCTCTCCTTTTTTGGCTTTCTGATACTCCCTCCGTCCTATCTGTTACGGTTTTTTCAGTCTTCTACGCACTATTTAAAACCCTACTCTCTTCCCCATGCCCCTCTCTTTCTCTCTCTGGTTTCTCTCTCTAAAGTGAGAGGAGAGGGGAGGAAAAAACCAAAAGGGCTGAAGTAGATTTTAGTACTCTACAACATATAAAAATTTTGCTGTTGTTTAGTAGCAACTTCACTTTACTCTCTCTCTCTTGCTCTCTCTCTCACACACAGAAAAAACACACAAAGTTCTGCAGCAGCACCACCAGTACCAGAGTGGTAGACATGGACACATATGAAGCTACAAAGGTTGTGCTTTCAAGGATCCAGAGTTTGGATCCAGAAAACGCTTCAAGAATCACTGGTTACATACTGATACAGGACCAGGGAGAGAAAGAGATGATAAGATTAGCTTTTAGTCCGGAGTCACTTTTAGTTTCTTATGTCAACCAAGCTAAGGCATGTTTGGGTATTCCTTCAAATAGTTGCTCTACTCCTTCAACCCCTTCCTCTCCTTCGCCTTTTAGCACTAATCCCATCTCAAGCTCAAATAATCCCACTAGACCCAACCCATTTTCTCAGTCATCACCCAGAATTGTTATCCCGAACAGCAGGTTCCATTTGAACAACCCAGCTTCACCGTCCTCACCCTGGTCTTCCAGGAGTTCTAGATCAGCCTCTTATGCTGCGGTCGTTAATGGTTCAACAAATACTGCTTCTGGGTCTTCGAACTCCTCGCTTTCTTTGCCATTTTACAGTAACAACAGCAGTGATTTGAGCGACGACTTCAGCAACATTCAAGTTCAAGATCAGTTGTCTTTTCTGGAAGAATCTTTGGATCCAATTGTGAGCCCAAGTGGGAGAAGTGACTCTGTGCTTTTTCCATATGGGAATTGTGAGGACAACTCAGCACCTCACCACCAACAGCTGCACAGGAGGAGTTGTTCTGTAAATGATGTTTTCCTTGGGAGTGAGGATGGTGGTGGTGGGAACAGTGGGTTTGGTTGGAGGCCATGCCTATATTTTGCTAGAGGCTTTTGTAAAAATGGCAACAGTTGCAAATTCCTGCATAATGGCGGAGGGTTTGGAGGGGGTGACTCTTCACCTGACGGTGTTGGGCCTATGGTGGGGTCTCCAAGTAAGATTGATGGCTTCGATGAGTTGCTCAGACTCAAAGCCATTCAGCAGCAGAGATTTGCCGCAGCTCAGCAGCTAATAGCATCTGGGGCTCCTCCACCCTTTGCTTACAACAAGTGCATGAACTTCCTGAGCGACAATCAGAGGTAATTTTGTTAAAATTTCACTACTTTTTACTTCTTTATAGTTTCTCTTGAAGTATGTATGTTATCCTGGGCGTGTTTTTGCTCTTGTAAATGTTAATTTGGTGATAATTATGTTTTTATGTTTTTATGATGGAACTGTTCTCATGCATGCCATGTATTTGCATAAATGACTGTAACAGTTATCATGTCTGGTTGATTCTGTGGTATAATTTCCTTTGTTGGTCTTAATATTTTATTTTGATGTCTTTGAAAGCACGTAGTTTCATAAATTAACACACGACGCTGAGTGTTGTGGCCATTGTGTAAAATTGCACCATCATTCCAGATTGGTGGAACAATTTATTGCTTCCTACTTTTGGATGAATGGGAATGATGAGTTTTTTCTAGCTAGAATGCATACATGTTTTAAAGTGGTAATTATGTATGGAGATTTGCTTCGGGATTGGTTTGTGCATGATTGGTTGATTTGAATATGTACAATGTAGATCTGCGGCTGCTGCATTGATGATGGGTGAGGAATTCCACAAATTTGGCCGGTGTCGGCCTGATAGGAGTGATTTCTCAGCTCTTGGATTGGGCGGAAATGCTAGTTCTGCATCCCGACAAATTTACCTGACGTTTCCTGCCGATAGCACATTCAAGGAAGAGGATGTTTCTAATTACTTTAGGTAACTAAGTGATGGTTTCTCAACTATCAAGTTTTGCTGTGAATTATAGCACTTACTGATGATTGCGTCAATTTTATTCTGAAGTATCTATGGACCGGTGCAAGATGTTAGAATCCCTTATCAGCAGAAACGGATGTTTGGGTTTGTTACATTTGTCTACCCAGAGACTGTGAAGCTCATATTAGCTAAAGGCAACCCGCACTTTGTATGTGATTCTCGCGTGCTTGTTAAGCCCTACAAGGAGAAGGGGAAAGTCCCTGACAAGTATGAACACTCTGATTTTGATGATTTGATATGCTCAGGGCATTTGTTCTTAGATTTACTGTAAATTGATGATTATGACTTGCAGGAAGCAACATCAGCAGCAGCAACAGCATCTGGATAGAGGAGAGTTTTCTGGTTGTTTGAGTCCCTCGGCCCTAGATTCGAGGGAGTCCTATGAGCTACCCTTTGGTAACCATACAACAGCATTGTTTTAGCTTAAGATTTTATTTTTCCTTCTAATTCTCAAATTTCATAATGTTCAGGAGCAAGAATGTTTTACAATACACAAGAAATGATGCTGAGAAGAAAACTGGAGCAAGAGGCTGAGCTGCAGCAAGCCATTGAGCTTCAGGGGAGAAGACTGATGAGCATGCAACTGATGGACCTGAAGACACATCATCATAATCATCATTTCCAACCTAGCATGATGGCCGATATCACAAATCCACCAGTTTCTCTGCCTCAATCTCAGACCAATCAGAGCCTTGTCCTTCCATCTGATGGCATCACTTCTGAAGCCCCAGAAGGTTTGCTGTTCAAGAGCATAGCCATATATATCTTTTAACATCCCCAGCCTGAGGCACCTCTATTTACTCTTTTATTTTCTTGGGATTGCAGACCAATGTGGTAATCAAGAATCTGTTAACTCTCCAACAGCGGTAGCTGATGAACACAACATTCCAGAGGAGACTACTGAAGGTCTTGGTTATGGAAATGATAATGGCAAGGAAGAGAACACCAAGGCTGAAAACCTTGATCTCCATGAAAGGTATAAGCATCAAATATAAAACTGACATCTTAAACAATTTATTGTCATTTCATACTTTATTATTATGCACTTTTGCTGATTTGACTGGTCTCAAACTTGATGGCCTCTCTTGTTACATCTTCCTCCTGATGCATCTTTTTATTTGTCATTAACAAAAGCAGTTTGGAGAACATACTTCCGGACAACCTCTTTGCCTCACCAACAAAATCAGCTGAACATCATTCAGCATTTACTACGGCTTCAGCTGATGACAATACCCCAATAACATCATCGTCTAACTACATCCCAATGCTACCCACTACTTCTACCCTCAGCATGGCTTCTCTCAAATCATGTTATTTTCAAATGCCAAGGTAACTCCCAACAATTTACAGATTATTCCCTTAGCCCATGGGCTAGACAAAGACCTAACTAATGGAGACGTGTAAATCAGGTTTTCTTCGGGGCAGGAAGCTACTGAGATTTAGGCGATAGGAGTAACTATGGCTGGCAAGGAGGGATTAACTTAGCTTTGGGTGAGTGAATGAATCATCAATAATTTGGATGTGTGCCTTATTGATTCTAATGCATTTTGCAGAAATTTTATAGATCTTTATTATTGATTGATATGCATGGTCTTGTGTTTTCATGTTTTTTTGTGCAGAAAAGGTTGAGTAGCTAGCATATACAAGAAGTAAAAGTCCTCTAGCTGTATAGCCAAACCATACCCACAACAGAAGAAAAGATCTGTAAGGAAGATCTCTCCAAGATTATTGTCATCATCAATACCATACTACTTACAACAATACATAATGCATACATAAAAGGACAGATGAACTGATTTATGGGAGTGGGGTCTCTCTTTGTTTATTTTGTACCCTCTCTGTAGTTCTGTGTGTTGGACCACACCAAACAGCAGTAGCATAACAAAAGCAGCAGCGGTAGTAACTTTTATCATACAATGTTCAGTTAGTAAATCTTTTCCCCTTCTCTCCTTTACCCCCCTTTATCTTTCCTTCTCTATTATATATTAGTACTTTTCTGGTCCATGTAAAAAAAGTAAAACCCGTGGAGAGAAATGAAAAAAAAAAAGGAAAATGTTTTGATGTCACTCTCTGTGTGAATTGTGAAAGAGGAATAGAGAGGTCTCTATTTGGGTACTCTGAAAATAGCACTCCATGAAAGTTCTCAAGCAGAATAACTACTTGACTGACCATGAGAACCCAAAAGGGTAAAAATTTTGGAGTAAAAACTGAAGTGGGATAGTAAACCCAAAAGGGATAGTTTTTAATTGCTTCTGTGTCTATGACAGCCTTTTATCATCCACTAGATCATCTTACAAAGTGTACAGGCTCTCTTTAATATACTGCTGCTGCCCTCTTTCCTTTCTCTTTTCTCCAGAGTAAAAAAAACAAAAAAAAAGGGAAGGAAAATTTTCAAAATGAGTGGAAGAAAAGGGTGTTCTTTTATGAGATTAAAGGCTGCTTTAGGGGACTTTTTTGTCTCATTTTGTGGTTTCTTTTAGGTGGACATGAAGGGGGGAGGGCCACAATGTCACATGGGTGCTGACACCATTTGAATGGTATCAGGGTACAACACTTCTTTCACTTTCAGCCCTCCCTCTATGCCTGAATCAGATATATAAATTTATGTGCTTGGCCTTTTGTTTTATGGGTACTGATGCCCCCCTTTGTTTTAGTATGTTTTCTTTATTTAATTATGAGGAGCACATGTGATCCAATTTTTTGCTTCCCAGCTTCCTCTTTTTCCTTTCCCCCCTCGCATTAAATAGATTTTATCCTCCTCACCAACATTATGGTCTAAAGAGAGAAGTGTTTGCTTAAATGGTATTGCACCATTTTAGATGCAAGAAAAAATTGCTTATACAAGCCTGTCTAGAGCAGAGTAAAATGCGCGAATAATTTAAGATTGAAAACAAAAACAAACTTACTGATTCTGTTCCACATTAGAAATAATAGAGATCTTGTTCTTCGTCTTGTGCTTAGGCCAAAACTATGACTAAAAAATTCGAGGCAGACAGAAAGTTTTACCAAAGTGTGTTGACATATGGATGCAGGGGGAGGCATCGCATTGATGTTTTATGATTTACACACATGCATTTATATATATATATCACACATATACATATGAAAGTGTTATTATATATAATATATTATTAAGTTTTTAACTGTCAAATATAAAAAAATAAGAGAATATTGATAAACTTTTATAATGATTAAATATTTTATTTTTTTTAAAAAATAAAATAAATTTGATCAGGTTTTAATTTGTTCTTTTAAAATATAAAATATATTTTAAAAAATAATTTTTCATTAAAGATTTATTTTTTTAAAATAAAAAAAGTTAAGTTTTGATGTTAGAAAACTATGTACACTCCTTTAACATTACTATATATATATATATAATATTTTATTGGAACGTCTTATTCTTCTCTATTTAATATATATATATAGAAATATATATAATATTTTATTGGAACGTCTTATTCTTCTCTATTTAACTGAGAGAGAGATGCCCTTTTTCTAGTGTTTCAATGATAGCACATACCTGTCTTTTCAAATATCTTTTGGGCCAGAAGAATTTAGCTTTTTGGGCTATTTTCTCCTGCATCGTAATGATTTTCCCCTCACAAATGGCCCATTTGGCTACCCCCAAAGTTTCGTCAGCACATGGAGGGTTGATTGCGAACGGGTGTATGCTTTGCTTTACTTTTCCTTATTATTATTTTTTTCCTGGTGTCTGTAATTGAATTAATATTTCTATATTTATTTTCAATAATTTATTTGAGAATTGAATGATTCATTTTCAAAATTAATAATTTTCCTAATAAGAAAGGAACATGCTTTTGCCTCAAAAGGAAAGGTCAGCGTATGTTTTCTAAATTAAGTCCAACATTTGCATATGTTGTTAGAAGTGCAGGGATTATTTTCTTGTTACTTTCGATTTTCTTATCTATTTCTTAACACATACGAACTCTTTTTTTCCCCCTTTATATATTTATTTGTTTATTTTTATAATTTAAATAAGCATTTAAATGGGAAAAGGAAATTTTCGTTGGATTTTTCTAATTTTTTTAAATTTGCCTTATTTTTCAGGTTAGAAAAGTAATTTTTCTTTTTCAACACTTTGTGACTTCTAAATTTACAATTCAAAAGGATCTTAGTGGCCTTCCCCCCAACCCCCCCCGCCCCCCCACGAATCCCTTTCTTTTCTATTTTTCTTTTGTTTCTCTTTTCCTTTTTTTTTTCTTCTATCATTTTGTGGATTCATGACTTAGTTTTAAGTTTTACTTTGAAGATCACACATAGATTATTATTGCTTGTCCTTAGACGACATTTCATTGGAGAATCAGATCATGACATCATTACCGCTCGAACAGAATTCTTAAAAATGAAATGTTGCTCCATTGCATAGAAGGACCTTGAAAAACATTTTTCTAAGATGTGCAAAAGGTTTTGTATCATCAATCAGATGGATGATATTAGCCTTAAACAAGCCTATATAAATCTCGTTCCTGAAGAACTATCTGATGAAACAATGAGGCAAATCAATTCATCAAACATTCCATGGGAACAAATCACAATTGGACAGATATGGCAGATGATGTAACAAGCATTAGACAAATTGTGCAGCAAACAAGATTTTGGATAAAGTATCAAAAGAAGGCAGCCAAAATGATTTCTGCTTGCTCAGACAAGCATCTACAAATCAAATGCAAGGAGAAATCGAGTCACTGTGATTCCAAAAGAAGAAGCCATAGATCCAAAAATTTCAGAACTACATCACACTTCAGAAGACACAGATATTAAAGCAAAAAGACATGGAAATTCATGAAGAGAAAGAGTTCTGTCAATTCGACACCTAAGGGTGACAGATATTTTACATGTGGAAGAAAAGGGCATTACTCCAGAAATTGTCCCAAGAAAATGAAGCAAAATCAATTGATGATCCCGCTGAAAGACCACCTTCTTGAAGGAGAATTTTCAGACATTGAATCAATCTTTGACTTGGAAGACTCTCCCTCAACAAATTCCATTTTGTCTATTGCTCATTGGGACGATCCGGACAGTTTTGAAGAAGAGGACTCATCAGACTCAGAATTGAGCTCAGAAGTGGAATTTCAAGCCTTTGAAATCTATCTATACTCTCCAAGACCATACCCTCAGATCATCACGTCAATAACTCCCTCACCAGATTCTCATCCTATCCAAGTCATAGCTTTGATTGACACAGGAGCCGCATCTTCTATCTTGAACCCAAATATTCTTCCTGATCATTTTTGGGAACCACATTCCCAAGTGTTCAAAGCAGCAAATGGTGAAGATTTCCTAGTGTCGAAAATCAGCAAGCCAATCTGGATAAATCTTTTTCCTGATTTCTCACTAACTCATAAAATCCTTGGATCCACACTCCCTCAGAAGGATTTAGTAATTGGCTTTGATCTACTTCACAAAATTCTAGGACTAACCTTTACGCCTGACGGTCTCCAGTTTGGAAAACACACACTTGTCTGGAATTATTTGAACCCAACCTTCCACCAGATTTCAAAATTACCCCTTGAAGCTATCCAACAGTTTAGGACAGAAATTGTCCAAACATCATATGCTGAAAGTCATTCTGATTTCTTGAACAAATGCTCAAAGCCCTTGTGGAAAAATCCTGACTTTTCATAAAGCTTCCTTTCTCCACAAACACACCAGTTCCTCCCCAAAAGGCATCCCACCTGGGAATGTCCCCTAACCATTATCAACTGGCCACCCAAGAGTTATCTTCTCTCCTCAAAGAAGGACTGATTGAGACAACCACTTCAAACTGGGCTTCACAAGCTTTCTATGTCAACAAGAGAAGTGAACAAGTCCGAGGAAAATTAAGACTTGTCATCAACTACCAAGACCTGAACAAATATCTCCTTGATGATAAGTTTCCTCTCCCAAGACGGACCATTCTTTTCCAGTATCTTGCAAAAGTAAAAATCTTCTCAAAATTTGATCTCAAAGCAGGATTCTGGCAACTTGGCATCCACCCTGAGGATCGCCATAAAACAGCCTTCTGTATCCCAAATTTCCAATACCAGTGGACTGTCATGCCATTCCGATTAAAGGTGGCTCCTTCACTTTTTCAAAAGGCCATGACAAAAATTTTTGAATCATTATTACCAAGAGTCTTGATTTACATTGATGATATTCTATGCTTTTCTGAAACAATTGATGAACATATCTTATTGTTGAAAGAATTTCATAAAATACTTTTGGATTTTGGTATTATGATTTCAGAAAAGAAAATGCATCTAAACACAAATGAGATTGATTTTCTAGGCATGCATATCTCAAATGGTTCATTTGTACCTCAACCCCACATTGCTGAAAAATTGGCTAGGTTTCCGTATCAAATTCTTTCAAAAAATCAGTTGCAGCAATTTTTAGGCATTGTAAATTATATTCATGAATTTATCCCAAAAATAGCACCTCACAGATCCCTTCTATCAAAAAGACCAAGGAAAAAGCCTCCCAAGTGGTTTGAAAGTCATACATAAGTTGTAAAAAATTTGAAGAAAATTGCAGGTTCAGTCTCTCCTTTGCAGATTCCTTCAACGGAAAAGAAAATACTCCAAACGGATGCTTCTGATCACTACTGGGGAGCAGTTCTGCTAGAAGAAGATGAACAGGGAAGAAGAAGAATTTGTGGTTACCAAAGTGGTGAGTTCAAAGATTCAGAACAACACTACCACAGCACTTTCAAGGAAATTCTTACAGTCAAAAGAGGAATTGAAAAATTCGAGTTCTTCCTTCTGGAACAAAAATTCAACATTGAATTGGACATGTCCTCTTTTCCTCAAATGCTAAAATTCAAACAAAAGGTTCTGCCCCATAGCCAACTTCTCAGATGGTAGCAATGGTTCTCAAGGTATTCCTTCATGGTAACACATATCAAAGGTAAAGATAATGTATTGGCAGATTTTCTTAGCAGAAATCACAAGAAAGAGGTAAAACCCTTTGCCAAATACACTATTCCCCACTCCATCCCTTGTATCTCAACCTTTGATTTATCTTGTCTTCCTACTAAAGTTAGAGAAACCATTCTTGACATGACTCTTCCTCTAAGAAGCACCCTCAATTACCAACTATTCCATAAACTGCTTCTCCAACAGTATGGAACTGAATGTTTCAGAGGTATTGAAAATAATCCCCATTATCCTGAATTCAATACCTTCAATATCTGCGACCTGATAAACCTACCTAAAATAGCCTTTGTTATTTTTGGTATTTATTAGAAGCTCACCATATTTGTTTTTGCTCCAAAACAGATAAATTATTTTCTTATCTCTGGTCTTGTGACAATGCAAGAAATCAGCCAGCACAGAGTCTTTATGTGTTTAAGGTGTTATCTTGGTTCCAGATAATTGCCGGATGGTTTAGAACACTCTCTGGATATTACGGAAAGTATGTTGTCATTCATCTCCATAGACTTGTACTAAACCTCATGCAGCAACAGCAGCCAAGGCTTTATCACTTCTCGGTCGAAGAAGTCATTATATGGTACTCCACCAACATTTCACATCTAATTGTACAAAGATCCATGTTCAACGCAAGGATGGATATCCTAATCCAAATGGGCATAAAAAATGGGCATCAACTGCTGGACTTAGTTTATTTAATTCCTACCCAGGTCCCATTAACACCGTATTGGTCAAATCATTCGTACTATGCAGACCTGTTGATGTATCTCAACACGCATCCTGAGTGCCGGAGGTACGACCAAGATGGACACATGTCTTATTACTATGCATGGCCGGACACTTCAGATGAAGACGAAGCTAGTGCATCATCACATAACATCAATTTTGGATGAATAGTAAAATCGGTGAATAGTAAACTCATGTGAATTTATCAAGTTTACTGGGGATTCCACTGATTTAACCTATAACATCAATTTTGAACCGATTTTACACGTTCTGATTTTACGAGTTAACTAGTGATTTTAACAACAATGCTCGGCATACTTGGAAAATTCAAAATCTCACAGTTCTTGACCATCATGGCTAGACAAAACAAGTGTCAGCAGCAGAAACAGTAATCATTTGGACAAATGAGAATGCAGTTTCACAAAACAGAGCTTTAGATAAAATCCTAAAATCTCAGCAATAGATTCAACAGCAACTGCCCACTCATTCAACAAGGACAACAGAATTGGGAAAGCTCATCTCCAGTGTCAAAGAAATGATAGAAGATCTGCACCAACAACTATGCTATCTTGTTTAATACACAACTAATTGGTCTCCCAAAATGGCACAAATGAGCAAAGAAAAGCAATTCTTACAACATCAGCTAACGGATCTTGAGCAACAATATAATCAACTGAGCAGATCACCTCCGAAAGAGCAATTCCCATCTTACTTCCCAAGGATACCAGCAACAACACCTCCCCTCCTAACCACACCACCCACAACTTATTCACCAGCCTTTGCTTTATGGAAAGATTTGCCACAACATAAAAAGCACTTTAAATCCCTAAACCAAGTATCTACGCCAACCCCTCCAGAAACCTTAACTTCCTCCTCTATCTCGCCTTCAAGACAACCAGAAAAAAAAAACTCAAAAAACCACAGAAATGCTAGACCCAACCATTTGATCATCTTCCAAACAACCAGAAATACTGACTTTTGACCATTCAAACCCAATGTCATCTTTTCTCAAAAACATTACATCCCAAGATAAAGAAACTCCAATATTTTCAACTATTGATGACTTTGATTAGTTTGAAGCCTTTGAACAACTCATGATGCATCCGGAGCCAAAAGTTGAAGAAGCAGAAGACATCATGGATGACTATCAAAGACTTCAACAAGAAATTCACAAAATATGAGTCATTCAGACCACAGTCATCACGTCAGGCAGAGACTTCAACAAGGAATTCACAAAATATGAATCATTCAGACCACAGTCATCACATCAAGTTCCATTTGGATGACATACCTCCCTTAAAATGGGGAGAAAGATTCCAATCTTTGTATTCATATTTAACAACTGACATGCAATAACATGAATGGAATGAAGTCCTAAAAAGATTCGTTTCAAGGTTTGACGGAAGTCTCAGAGATTTTTGGAACTCTCTTGGAGAATACAGACAAATCCAGTTTCTCCAATTAAAAATCCAGAAGAGGTCTTGCTCAAACTCATGGCATCATTACTGCTCGGACAGAATTTCTAAAGATGAAATGTTGCTCCATTGCACAAAAGGACCTTGAAAAACATTTCTCTAGGATGTGCAAAAGGTTTTATATCATCAATCAAATGGAAGATATTAGCTTGAATCAAGCTCGTCCCTGAAGAACTTTCTGATGAAATAATGAGGCAAATCAGATCGTCCAACATCCCATGGGAACAAATCACAATTGGACAGATATGGTAGATGATGTAAGCATTAGACAAATTGTGCAACCAAATAAGATTTTGGATAAAGTATCAAAAGAAGGCACCCTCAATGATTTCTGCTTGCTCAGACAAACATCTACAAATCAAATGCAAAGAGAAATCGTGTGATTGTGATTCCAAACGAAGAAGTCACAAGTCCAGAAGTTTCAAAGCTCCATCACACTTTAAAAGATCCAGATACCCAAGAAGAAAGAAATGGAGATTCATGAAAAAAAGAATTCTGCCAATCCAACTCCCAAAGGTGACAGATGCTTTACATGTGGAAGAAAAGGGCATTACTTCAGAAATTGTCCCAAGAAAAAGAAACAAAATCAATTGATGATCCAGTTGAAAGATTATCTTCTTGAAGAAGAATTCCTAGACATTGAATCAATCTTCGATTTGGAAAACTCTCCTTCAACAAATTCCATCTTGTCTATTGCTCATTGGGACGACCCAGACAATTCAGAAGAAGAGGATTCAACATATTCAGAATTAAACTTTGAAGATGATTTCGAAGCCTTTGAAATCTACCAATACTCTTCAAGGCCATACCTTTTGATCATTACATCAATAATACCCTCACCGAACTCCCATCCTATCTAAGTTATTACTTTGATTGTTATATGAGCATCATCTTCTATCCTGAACCTAAATATTCTTCTTGATCATTTTTGGGAACCCATCCTCTTCTATCCTGAACCTAAATATTCTTCTTGATCATTTTTGGGAACCTTACTCCCAAGTGTTCAAAGCAGCAAATGGTGAAGATTTTGTAGTGTCAAAAATTAGCAAGCCAATTCAGATAAATCTCTTCGTTGATTTTACACTGACTCGTAAAATCCTCAGACCCACACTCCCTCGAAAGGATTTGGTAATTGGATTTGACCTCCTTCACAAAATTCCATGACTACTCTTTTCCCCTGAAGTTCTCTAGTTTGAAAAACACACACTTGTTTGGAATTACTTGAACCCAACCTTCCACCAGATGTCAGAATTACCTCTTGAAGCTATCTAACAGTTTACGACAGAAATTGTTCAGACATCATGTGCGGAAAGTCATTCTGATTTTGTGAAAAAATGTTCAAAACCCTTGTGGAAAAACCCAGACTTCTTCATCAGTCTCCCTATCTCAACAAACACACCAGTTCCGACCCAAAAGGCATCTCACCTGGGAATGTCTCCTGACCACTATCAATTGGCCACCTAAGAATTATCTTTTCTCCTCAAAGAAGGACTGATTGAAACAACCACTTGAGACTGGGCTTCACAAGCTTTCTATGTCAATAAGAGAAGTGAACAAGTCCGAGGAAAATTAAGACTTGTCATCAATTATGAAGATCTGAACAAACATCTCATCGATAATAAGTTTCCACTCCCGAGAAGAACCATCCTTTTTCTAGTATCTTGCAAAGGCAAAAATCTTCTCAAAATTTGATCTCAAAGCAGGATTTCAGCAACTTGGCATCCACCCCGAAGATCGTCATAAGACAGCCTTTTGTATTAAAGGTAGCTCCTTCACTTTTCAAAAAGTCAAGAAAAATTTTTGAATAACTGCTTCCAAGAGTCCTGATTTATA
>JAWZTD010000145.1:1534788-1564275 GCA_035221335.1 Echites panduratus | reverse complement strand
ATGAGTTTCATGATAGCATGCCTAGAGTTGATACTCTATGTGATCTTGAATGTCCCAAGCATGAAAAATCTTTGAAGTATTTGAATCTTGAGAATTATGACATGGAGTGTGTGACATATGATAGTCTTAAAACCTTGAATATCTTCTTTACAAAGCATGTCTTAGGACCACATATGAAAAAGTGAGCTATAATGAATGGAAGAAGCTTGTTAACATGTTGTGAAGTCTATGGTGATAAATTGTTCTTTGAAGAATATGAGTTGCTTCATAATATTGATAACAAGATGATTGCTATTTGTGTTATCTCTATTTGGCATGTTTGGTGGAACTACATGATGATATGGATTGTATTTTGTGCCAACAATAGAAAAATGCTAAGATTTTGGAACATTTCTTATCTTTCCATGACTACAATGTTGACCATATTGACTATACATTGGAATCTAGCATATGTGAGGCATATGTGAGAGTTATCTTATTGTTAATCCTATGCATATGTTTGATGATCTAGATGGAAGACTTGTGTATACTTTGAAAAGAAAATGTTTCTTGAGTTTAATATGTCACAATTACATACTTGAAATTCTTTTATTCCATGCCTTATAGGGTCATAAACCCATGAGATTTAAGATTTGTGACTTGATGGCTAGAATTATGCATTTTTGGAGCTTACCATGCATGAATTCTATGTTTGAGAGTCTTTTATTTAATGCTTATTGGAATAATAAACCACTGAAAGTTATGAGTGATATTACTTTCTACCCTTTGAGCATAAATTGGATGGTATTCCTTTCTTATACTATTGCTTCTAATGAGTTCACTATTAATGAGATGGAATACATATCAATAAAGAAAGACCACCACCTTGGAAGAAGGGGATGGTAAGGCATTATTGCATTACAACTTCCATGGAGACACTTGGTAAGTATTCTTTGAATATGTTTGCAATCAATGTTAGTAATCGTTCTCCTTTTCATGTAGGACTTGAAGATTAGAGGACAAATCTTTTTGAAAGGGGGGATGATGTAGACCAAAGAGCTTTGATTGAAACAACATGGAAATGTGCTTATAAAGATAAAGTTTTTATTTCAAGACAAAGATTTGAGGACAAATCTTTCCAAAGATGGAGGAGATGATGAGATCCTATTGAAGGAAGAAGGCTTCAAAGGATCAACATTTCAAGTGTGAAAAAGGCTTCCACTCATGTTGCAAGATATGTTTGGGACGGGAAGGTTAGAATAAATCTTCCCTAGTTATACTTGATTATATATCTTTAGTGGCTAACACAATTGACTAAGTCCTCATTAAAATCTTAATGCAGGAAAGGGACCTTTTGAAGTGTATACATCACATAGAGTAGCTAGTTAAATGGAATATTTAGCAAGATAGATAGCACAATAAAAGATTTCATACGCTTCTCGAGGCAAGCAGTTTGGCTCCACCCATGAGGAGTTTATATCATTACGTGGACAGAGTGTTAGTCTGTGCCTTTACGGAGCGATTTCATGTAGAGACTAACACCTTTCACATGTCATGGGGAGAGATGACCATCACATTGGACGATGTGTCATGCATTTATGAGATTCCCATATCCAGGAAAGCAGTATGCATAGCACCTGGGGAAGACCATTTGAGGGGGGAGCTTTTGCTTGCGAGGTTATTGGGATGTATATTGGAGGCGCTATAGATGAGTTAGGAAAGAAGATAGGTGCATCCTTCATAAGATTGAAGTAGCTTAGAGAGCGTTACAGTCAATTCGACGATACAGACAGCAAGGAGAGGATATATGCTTGTGTCAGAGCTTACATTCTCTATTTACTGGGCTGTACCGTCTTCTCAAACAAGACATGTATTCGAGTGAACTGCAACTTACTACAATTATTGGCTAACATTCATGATGTACATAGATATGCTTGGGATGCTTGAGTGTTAGCATATCCATACACGCAGTTAGGACATGGATGTCAATGATCATGCAAGCATTCAGTAGACCCATTTCCTTACTATAGGCATATATTGAGAATCAGAGGGTTGTTCATACTCCAGTGGATGAATTGCACGAGTCCAGAGTTCTGATGTGGGATGCAAATTGTGAATTTGGAGGTACTTTTGATAGGTTGCAGGAAATCCGGGAGCAGTTGGATGCCATTGATTATCAAATGGTATGTTTATTCAAATGTTTATCAGTATTTAGTTTATGTTTATTTATGTTTAGTTAATTTCATGTTTGATTTTGTATTGCTTATTTTTGTTTTTAAATAGATTGAATGGAAGCCATATGAAGACCGTCGACATCAACATCCACTCAATGATATCACCTTCTTCTGTAGAACACTGTGCATCATGGAGTACTTGGAGGGTTATCACCCTGATCAAGTACTCAGGCAGTTTGGGTTCATTAAGGTCATTCCTGGGCCGTGTGAGCGAGTCGCTTGCAAGTACATAGGAGGACGTATGACCATAGAAAAGCGAGCCTTGCTGAACTTGGTTTCGGATTATTGGAGGAATTGGGTATTGCACTTGGTGCCCATTCATTTACGTGAAGGACCTGAGACCATCATTAAGGTAGGTCTGAATACAGAGCGTGGCTATATGATATGGTACCGGCGAGTGTCCCATTTATATTTTTAGCCCCCTTCCCTAAGATCTACTTCTTTACACGAATATACTACTTCTAATCAGGATGTTCCATATGTGATGACGCCAGATGATATAGAGAATTTGATGAGGTTTCTAAGTCTTGTTAGAGATGTTCAGAGCAGACCTTGGTATCACTCCCAACACCCATCATTCCTATCTAATTTAGCAGCTTTCAGACATAACTGGATCATTGAGTCATATTCCTGACCCTGATCACTACATTCCGGAGGATGACCTGCTTTAGAGATCCAGCATATTTATAGACATCCACGGACTGATTAGATAGTTGTACTCCATTTCCATCGCATATGTTGTAATTTCAATAATTTAGTGTTTGGCCATGTTGAATATTATAATATTCATGATGTTTAATAGTATTATAGCCTATTGATTTTCTATCCTATCGTAAATTAGTGTGGCTATGTATTTGATATACTACTGATGCTAAAGGATTTACATGCTTTGGGTATTATACTTGTGATGTTTGTCAGTGTATACTTGTAGATGTGAGCAGGTTATAAGGTGCTTGGTTGGCTATCTATTGCCATGTACTTTTGATTGTAGGAAAGAATCACAAAAATCGGCCATATCTTACTGAAATTATGTAAACAAGTCGGCCACAACTTGATGACTAGACAGTTAACCATTCAGAAACAACTTGATGAATGGATAGTGAAACAGTTGGAAACAACTAGATGACTGGATAGTTAACCAGTTGGTCACAGCTTGATGACTGGATAGTGAAACAGTCCTCAAAAAGTTGACGAACTATTGTAGATAATTTGGCAACTTGTGACCGACAATATGCATTCCAGTCGTTTACTTGTTGCCAATTTTTTCTTCTTAAATTTAAACTTATATTGATTGTTTAAGGTTACACACATTGAAGTTGAATCTATTGTTAAAGCTTGAATATCGACAATCTATCTATAATGTGAGGTCCAAAAAAAATACAATGAGTGAATTTATTCTTCCCCAGCTTCTCATTTGTCCTCAAATTTTAAGTGTAACATAATATAACATAATGTATATATGAGTAGTAGGTCAAACTTGGTTGTTAAAACTAAATCACCACCCAAGAAGGATAACTAAATACAATATCACATAAATTGAGATTATAGTTAATCTTAAATTGAGACTCCATTGATCGTTAACACTAAACAATAGACCTTATAACATTACACATTATTAAGTGAAACTTTACATGACTATATTATTTATTGAATCTATTATATTTGACATATTCTTAAAACTTGACTCTATCATATTCGACATATTTTTTTAAACTTGAAACTATCATGTGAATCTTTCATATTCAACCTATTCTTTGGATAATTGTGAGCAAGTAGTTTGGGTTGGTGAAATTCGGCCACCTATGACCGAAAATCACACAATGTAGGAAAGAAATGGTTGAAAATTTTCATTGTAGTTGGCAACTTCCTAACGACTTTTGTAAGATTTTCAGTTACTTGTAGCTGAAATTGTTAGAGATTGTCTGCTACATTTTTCAGACTTCTTCATGTACAAGTTGGCAATCTATGACCGATTTTCTTCCTTCCCTCAACGAATTATTTGTTAATATTCCTTGTGTATATTATTTTTAAACATAAAGTAACATAATCAGTATATACAATTTATTAACATAATCTATATATAATGTATATGTTATTTATTAACATAATGCGACATAATCTATATACAAGGTATATATGAGATGAGTTATGATAATGTAACATAATCTTTATATTATTTATTAACATAATGTAACATAATCTAAACATGGTTGAAAAGTAAACATAATGTAAGTGATAGAGAGGTTTCAATAACACAAATGTCCCCCAAATTCCATGTACATAATGACCATCCAATTGGGTCATGAATAATGTGTATAACAAAATGCTAAGTTCGAATTGCATTACATATCACCATCGCTAGAGAATAATTTGACTATGTCTGTGTCGTCTTGGCCAGTGCTAGACATCATATCGCAGTAGGCAATGTGATCCATATATTGGTTATCCACCCTTAAGCATTAGGTGCATGGTACTTGTACCAAGCTCTGTGAATCTTTAGTATAAACGAATTTGGCTTTATGAAGACCTTAACACAATGGTTTCCATGGACGAAGCTAATACCTATCTCATGCCAAAACAATGAAGCCCTGAAAGCTTGTCGTAGTGGGAGGTAAGTCAGACAAATAAAGTGAGAGAAGAAGCAAACTATACAATCATACACAGTTGCTATAACGAGGGCAGAGTTGGGCAATATCATCCACCTATCAAAGAGAGCAGTCGAATCAAAACAATCAAGAGAAGTTCATATCTCATCGTACCGATCACCAAAGATAGCGAAATATAACTCAGCACAAGCATCCATCTCAACACTAAGCTCTGATCGAACCCTTGCATAGCCGTCATCTCCTTATCCAACTAATCCAGCTACAACTCAAAAACCACAATGACCATCCTCATTGGCATCCTCCATATGATCAATGCAAGGCTGTAGCCATGTAGGCAATGCATCAACGAACCCATGGCGATGAATACACCTGCCATGCTGCGGAGGTTGTTACTTCTTCCTACCCGGCAACTTCGCAACATCAAACCAAACCGGGGTACTTCATGCCAGCGGATCTGGATCATGAATAAGAAGCATCCCTTGTTGAGAATCTACCAACTCAAATGCTGATAGATCCCTTTTGGTGCTTGTATCTATCTTGCTCTACGGTTTACCTCTACCAGGATGTCCTCGTGTCTTTACCTTCACTGTTGGATCTCCTAAATGAATGGTCTCAGGATTACATATTTCAATAAGATTTCTTAACATTATTCGCTGCTCATATTCACTGACTTGCTCAAACTTACTCTGAAACTGTAACCAGCCAGACTCTAAGTTAATATCAACTTGGGAAACTGAAGGTGCATCGTGTATTGAAAGGTTGGTACTGATGATGATGACCAACTTTTGCCAATGAGGATCGACTGGACACATAATAGGAATAGGCCTTCCCTCAGCACGGATTTGAACTATATCGTGAGCACATGGTAATCCATGAGTATTCCTAATCGCACACCCACAATCCATTCACAACTTGAACCCTGATACATCAGCCAACGTACACTCCTTAAGGATGATATCTAGGGCGACTACTGAAACAAACCCCTGCAACTCCTTGAAAACCTAAAGTCGGAAATGGTGTTGCATAACATGTTTGCTTCTCTCAAAAGAAGACTTTATCTCGTTATGTTGCAAATCCAATAGTTGGTGCATCCTATCCCAACAACTCTCAAAAGTGTCTTGTGAGGTGCCCATATTCCTCTTCAATCTAGCATGTGCACTCTCAACCCTACGAACAAATCAAACCACTTAAATATGAAAGAATATCACATTATGATGTAGCAAAGTAAGAATCAATTAATAATACCACACTAATTTTTAAATGTAAAATAACAAATCTATTCATTGTAGTGCAGTCATAGTGTTGAAGTTGATCTGTCCATGTAGACACAAACCTATTCTTATAGTCATCCAACGAAATTTCCTTGACGTAGCTCAGTACATCTGGATAAGACAAGAAGTCCATATCAAATTGCTTAAGGTTACGGTAATATGAATCCTCTATTTGTGTCAAGACAAATGCATTCCATCTAGTAAGAAAGCTCTCCCACATACTTTAATTGAAATACTTCTTGCACTTTGCTAGAGCATTTCTTGAAATGTGCCACCTACACAACAAGTGTCGCAAATGGGGAACACGTCTGATATGGCATTTATTAGTCCTAGCCCACGATCCGTGGTGATGACAAAAGGATAGGAGTTTTCTCTCATCAACTCCTTCAGTCTAGACAAAGCCCAACTATAGCTGTCCTCACGTTCTGCACTAACATATCCGTAAGCCACCAAAAATGTCAAATTCATTGACGTCACACCAACAATCTCGAAAAATTGAGACCGTACCTATTTGTCTTGTACGTGTAGTCCATAAGCAACAACCTCATGAAAAGTATGCAATAATGCAACACTAGTATGGTGGGCAAAGAACAAGTCTCGAACCTCATCAGTGTCACCATCACTCATATGCCACTCGTCATATCCATTCTAACTTATCTTACAACAACTACTGCATTTGGTTACTTCTGGCCCTCTCCTTCACCCGATATTTAGCTTGAGCATTGTACATTGTCCTTATAGTAGATGTGTAGGAAAGATCACGGTGCTTCAATGATGATGACATATCCTTTGGTCGTGCCAAAGAGGCAGACATCTCAGCAACAATAGTCTCCTCGTGGGGTTATAGTCAACCAACAAATGAATGCCCTTCATACTATTGCAATTTAGCATGATTATGTATGCCACATCTCACCTCCAAAACCTAGAAATTGTCATCACCAGGTAATCGTTTACCCGCTGGCAAAAAAGGACATTCACACTTTTTCATCCCAACATTCTTATTTTTCATTTTACTGTTGTAATTGAGTTTGGAATCATGTCCTTCTGCCTTTACCATTTTTCTGAATTTTCCACCTCGTTTACATCTCAAGTGTATTCTTGGAGTTTTCTTTGAATTGATAGAAGTTGAATGGTGCTTAATTATGTCAAATCTCAATTCTTTACCCGGTGGTCTTGCAAACGACAAAAACTTCTTTACCTTGGAAATACTGCCATTCAAATAGTGAATTAATTACCAAACTCTTCCAATAAATAACAATCCAAACTAATTAATATGACACATAACTCAAAATTTGTAAAATGTGTTGTATAATCAATCACTATAGGTAAATCTTCCTCTTCATTACTTTCATTACTAGAAATTATGGTCTACAAATAAATAGAAAATGATTGTGAGATTATAAAATATATCTTTGTGAAATCAAATAATTTCTAGAAAAATAATCATAAAAGCAGGCCAGTTATAGATGACAAACTTCAACTTGGTCAGTAGTATCTAGTTGACTTTTTAAAGAAATTTCGACAAGAAGCCGTCAAATTTTCTTAGAAAAGTAGGCAAGATACTGTCGAAATTTTTCAACATTTTCATCTAGATTGTGCTGACATATCTTCATCAAGTCAGCAACTTATGGACAACTGTATTCACAAGAAGTTGGTCTTGATTTGTTGACCTTTTGTGTAACGGAAAAATCAAATATTCAACATAAATGGATAAAAATATCATAAAAAAGATACCATTTTAGCTTCATTTGCTCGTGTGTATACATGATGTCCTTCCATTGTCCTTCTAAAGTCTTTAAAACCAAATATAATTGAATGTGGATTCAAAATATTTTTATCTGCTCCTTTTGGTTTCAATGTACATTAGAGTTTCTATGTTTGTTGTGTGTATCGGTTTCAATGTATCAGTTTCAGTAGGATTGTGCGTTCATCATTTCATTTTTTTTTTTTTAATCTAAAGGATAATTTAGTCATTTAAAAAAAAATAAAGAGGGCTGTGTGTTCATAAGTTCATGATGTGTGAACATCCATCCACTCCCAATACAAAAGGCAGAGAATCTTAAAAAAAAAAAAAGAAAAAAAAAAAAAGAAAATTACCCTCTTTTGCCTCTGGCACCCTCAGAAATCAGAAGCAAAGGTTCTGAATTCCATTATCAGTTTACGTTCCATTAATGACTGTGAGTGATTTAACGGAATTGGAAATAATCACATAAAAGCCTAATATACGCCGGGCGCTTGATTTGATGACTTATGTCTCCGGCCTTCATTAACTCCACCGGAGCTCCGCCGCCAACCACAACCGTTTACAGCCCCAATTGTAACGATCAGCTTTTCTCCTCGTCTCCTTCTTTCGTATCTTCGTATTTTTATAATATTGTTGCTTTTCCCTTTTTATTGGATCCAAAAAAATGGATCCTAAATTTGGTTTCAATTCGCCGGCTTTCGGCACCTCCTCGAAGCCGGGGTTATCAACTTCTCGCATCCCTAGACGTAAAAAGCCAGCGCCTGCTACACATTCTAGGTCGTCGTCGTTGAGAAGTGACCCAGGTTTTAATCCGTTCAGGCCTGTTTTGGAAGCTGGATCCGGCTATGGATTTGGGGTCCAAAGTAGTGATGATCACAGTCGAAGTTCATCCGGTTTGAGTTTATATAATTGTTTGGAGAAAAATGCTGTTGCTGATGAAATAAGGAAATTGAGGATTGATAATGACTTCATTGCTAGTAAAGAGAACAGCCAGGATCATGAAAGTTTACACTTTGAATTGTCAGATGAAATGAGACGGTTAAATATTGAGAAGGACCGAAATGTGACACATTTAGGGGAACAGCTGCAGAATGAGATCAAGAAATTGAATATTGAAGACCACACTGATGATCATTTGAAGAAGTTTTCAGAAAATACACTTCCTAATAAACTCAAGAATTTGAACATCATGCAGGATGACAATGTAGATGGAAACTTAAGAGACAAGAGTGGTTTTGCAGTTGAAAACGGTGAAAAGGCTGATACAGTGTTGGCTGATGAAGAGAGATTGAAGAAGGAAACTGGCTATGAAAAGTTTTCTGATAAAGCTAACTCCAGTTTTAGTTCTTTGGGGGAAAACTTTAACGAAGCTCAAAATTCAGGTGGTGAGAATCATCTAAGTGTTCCATTTTCGGTTGCTTCAGTGCCCAGTTTCAGTGGTCATGCACAAGGGGAGCATGTTACACATGTGCGTTTAGAAGATCAAAATAGCACATCATGGTCATCTTTTACTTCTAGGGGTAATGCATTTGAGGCTCCCTCTCAAGTTGGACCTGAAAAGAAGGTTCAGTTTGGTTTTACTAGCAGGTTGGATGACACAGGAGGAATTCAGAGTGCAGAGTTTAAAAGGGCAAACATCGAAGGAACCTTGAGTAGGAAAGTGGATACCAAAAGAGATTCAACCAAAGGAAATAGAGCCAAGAAAAAGAAAGGGAAACCTAAACCTAATCCTATGGAACTGAATTCTGTGCAGGATTTTTTCTTGGAAAATTTGGTAGGAGATGATGAATATTGTGAACCATATTCCCCAATGGATATTTCTCCCTGCAGGGAAGCATTGGCTGATGAGTCTTTTTCACGAGAAACGTCTGTAGCATTGGATGAGGCCATTCGCCTTGGTGACAATTCTACTTCTTTTGAACCATGTCCTGCAATTCCCAAAGATTCAAGAGAAGAAGATTTGGCCGATGCAACTGAGCATTGGGTTACTGGTGAATGTGAACAATGTGAAGTATCAAAAGTAGAAAAATTTGCGGATTTCTCTGGTAAAGGAGTAAATGTTGAGGGTCCTTCAGAAGATTGCATTTCAGGGGATGAAACTGAAAGCTTCATATCTGCAACCGAACACTTGGACTATGGTACTGATAGTTTTGTAACGGCAGCTGACACACTTGCTACAGCATCAGATACAGAAATGAGCTTCAGATCAGATATTAGAAGGCAAGACAGTGAAGGTGGTGTTCAATCTAATTTTGCTTCAAAGTTGGAAGAGATTGGTCAGGATTTCATATTTGCAGCTTCCTCTGCTACTCAAAGTCAGTCATCAAATACATCACGCCATAACAAGAAGAAGAATCAAGTGAAAGCTGGTTATGATTCATACGGTTCTTCTTCAAGTACCAAAGATTCATATTCATCACACGTAGATTTTCTACCAATTTCCGGAAATTCTGCTCTTTTGTTCTCCAGGCAGGGTTCAAAAGGACATCTATCCTCATGTTTGAATCAGCAGTCTGATGATTCTGAACGAGTTAAGATACAGGAAACCAAGAAAAAACCTTTAGCTGGTAATCCCCCCAGCATGGAGGCTGAGGAAACTTGTGAAAAATGGCGACTCAGGTGCGAATGCATCTCTCTTATAAAGATCTTTTATGCTTCTCAAAGTCAAAAGATTCTCTTGTTCCCTTTTGCTAGCTTCATATTGGTGGTGATCTGTTTTGCATCTCCTTCTATCACCTGGTTATACATATTTTTTATCTGTTCATGAATCACTTGTATGACTTTGGTCTGCATCAGGGGAAATCAAGCATATAGAAGCGGGGATTTGTGTAAGGCAGAGGATTTCTACACTCAAGGGCTGAACTCTGTTTCTGAAAATGAGACATCTAGAAGTTGTCTTAGGGCTCTAATGTTGTGCTATAGTAACCGTGCAGCAACCCGTATGTCTCTTGGAAGAGTGAAAGAAGCACTGGAAGATTGTAGGAAGGCTGCTGCACTAGACCCCAGCTTCCTTAAAGTGCAAGTACGGGCTGCGAAGTGAGATTTCTTTTTCTTTCCTTCTAATTTTTCATGGTCATATTCACAATTTCTCAATGTCATTAACCTATTACTGAATATCTTTTTCTAAGTCTGTAGGTATATAGAATCTGCTTTGCTGCTCCTAGAAATCTACAGAACAGAATTTTACATCAGTGTGGTCCTACTATTAGCAATATCTTTGATGTTAAAATGAAAAAAAAATGCATGCTGTAACTTGGCATTCTGATGCTTCTAGGAGCTGTGTTCTTTTTGTAGAAAATGACCTATTAATATATGTATTTTAAATTTTCTCCATCTAATGAATTAATTCTCTACATATCCTGGACCATCTGAAGGGCAGCATTAAGTTTTTTTGCTTGGTTAGAGTCATCTGTGAAGAATATATCTATTGTTAAATTGTCTGAGAGAAAACTTATAATTGGAACTTAAACATGTTAAGATGTTTTAGGGTGGAAACATCAATGTGTGGAAACATTGACCACTAAAGGTGTAAGTTTTTTTTCCAGTTTAACCATTCAAATTTGAAATGTGTCAATTTGACCATTTAACTTTGTGGCATTTAACAATTTAACCATTTAACTTTGTGAGATTTGACAGTTTAACCATTTAACTTTGTGAGATTTTTCAATTTAGCCATTTAACTTTGTGAAAAATTTAAATGGAATTAACCTTGTAATGGTCAATTTGTCAAATTTGAGTGGTCAAATCGACAAGTTTGAAAGTTGAGTGGTCAAACTGAAAAGGCATACAACTTCAGTGCTAACTTTAGTGGTTATGCCGATGCTTTAGTAATGAAACAATGAGGCTTATTCTTCCGGAGTGGTATAAAGCTGTATGGTTAACTGTTGGAAATGGGTAAGAAGAGGACACCCTTGAAAATGTAAATTTTGGCCTATATAAATGGTTCTTTTTCCCTTGGCAGTGCGTTAACAATTTATTGTTTCCTGGACAGTGACTAGAAAATACATATATATTGGAAATAAGATCATAGAAGAAAATCTTGTGGAGTAAAAATCCTAAGGAAAAATTTCTCTTACCGCTTTTGATGTTATATGTATTTACAATTTCCTCCATGATTATACATCATCTTCTCTAGTCTTTATCTTTTCTAATAGTTTGGTTTAGTTCAACTTTGCAATGCCAACAATTTCGAAGATGTACGAGCTTGAAAAGTTCTCATTCTGGATGAAAATATTCTATAAATTTGTTAAGGAAATACATAAGAGAAAACTAGATTGATACTTTTATACCATGGTTAGTTCTTGAATGCTTGTGCAACTGTCAGGGTTATGTCAAGGTCTATATTTTTGATGATCTATGACATGCAAACTTGTTTGTGATGCTCATTGTAAAGTAGCATTTACTTGACACTGTTTGATATCACAACATGCCAGCACAAGACAAGCAGAACTTAAGCCCCTCTTTGTATATAGCCAAATAACTTTATTCTGTAGTTTTCTCAAATAGAAGAGACTAGAATAAATTTTCATTTCAGTATTAATTTCTTCAAGAATTGTGGAGAGATGATGGTTTTAAACACCAGTAAAATCGACGTAACTTGAATATTCTGAATCAATTTCATGCATTGTGCTTGCTCCCTTTATGCACTATATTCTTTTCTTATGGTTCCTTTTCGCTTCCTATTCGTTAGCTGCTACCTTTCCCTTGGAGAAATTGAAAATGCATCTTTGCACTTCATGAGGTGCTTTCAAGCAGGGAATGATCCATGTATAGACAGAAAGGTGCTAGTGGAAGCCTCTGAGGGCCTAGAAAGGGCTCAGGTATGGAGATATATATATCTTACTTATTAGTAGCATATAAATATTGGTATAATTCTAGGAGGCTGCATACTGGAATTTCCTCATGTCCAGTTGTTAATGCTGGATCTCGGCTCCTGTTAACAGTAGCCCACATAGATTGGTTCACTGTTTTTGGTTTATTTAGTGAAGTACACGCATTTTGAATGGTTCTCAATCATGCAACACTGTTATTGACTGCTAATTGAGCTAATGGTCTTTTGGGTGTAAACTGTTCTTATGCACTTACATGAATAATATTTTCTGCTGCTTTTTTGGTGTCCATTTGCTCAGATTTGTTCTAGGTATTAATAGCAAAGGGTATAAAGGATATTCTGGGAGTTGAAAGGACATAACTTTGTTTTAACTGTTAATTTGCAATTAAGTTTTTTTTTTTCTTTTGGGTTCATAAACAACTGACCTGTTGGTAATTATTATGGTTATTATTTTTGTTTTTAGTTTCGTCTTTGAGATTTGATGATTCTCAGCAAATTAGTTAATGCCACTGTACTAGAAGAAATAATCATTTTATTTTTTTAATGCCTATCAGAAAGCAGCGGATTTGATAAAGTGTTGTGTTGATCTCTTTCAAAGAAGAACCTCTATTGATACAGAAAGTGCACTGGGCTTAATTGATGAGGCACTGATGATATGCCCTTTTGCTGGAAAATTACTTGAAAAGAAAGCAAATGCTCTTCTTATGGTAGATACCTTGATGGCTCGAAATTTTGAAGCTCTGTTCTAAGCAACTTAGACCTTTAAAGGCGATTCTCTTGCATAATGTGCTTTATTTATCTTTCCATATATGAAGTTTTATTTTCTATTCTTTTTATTTTACAGCTGCAGAAGTATGAAGATGCAATTCAATTGTGTGGGCAGAACCTTGAAACTTCTCTATCAAATATTAATGATTCTGACATGCACAGCGGCTATTTTTCTATTCCTTGGAGCTGGTCAGTGATGATTAAGGCTCTCTTTTATGTGGGAAGACTGGAGGATGCTCTTGATTTTGTAAGGAAGCAAGAGGAGTTTCTATCGCACACTAAGAAGTAAGTGGCCACTCTATGTGTAGATTTTTTGTTCTTTCAAGCTGACTTTTGACTTCCTCAAACAATTTTAATTTGCAGGGGTGGGAGGAGTTTGGAATATCTTATTCCTTTAGCTAGGATAATACATGAGCTCTTACGTCATAAGGTGATTGATTGTATTTTGGGCTGTAATATCTTTCCTTTTGTTGAAAGAGCCTCTTTTTTTCTCCTCTTTTTGTTAGATGATTTGACTAATATATTAACCTGGACTATTATAAGTTATAACAAGTATAAACTATTTTGTGCCTTGCTTAACAATTTAAAGATATGCTTGGCTCCCCATGAGGTTACTGATTGATTGTATTATATGAATTACAATATATTTGGACATCTTCAGGTGCTTGATTGGTTATCATTTATTAGTATCCTGATATAATTCTCCTTGATTTTTGATTGAGATCTTGCTTGTGTTGAAAGAGCCTTTTTTGGTTCCCTTCTCTTTCTTGGTTCTTGGATGATTTGAATAATATCATGACCTTTCAATAGTTGATTTGAATATTATAACAAGCATAAAACATGGTTAGCCCTTAATTATATTTTTAGCCTTGCTTGACAATTCAGTTTAGGATGTTTGACTCCCTTGAGGGAGCTGATTGATTGTTTTATATGATTTACAATATATTTTGACATCTAGAGGTGATTGATTGGTTATCATATGTTAGTTTCCTGATCTAATTCTCCTCGGTTTCTGATTGAGAAATTGTGTTAAAGAACTGTATGTTTGAATGACATTAGTGGCGGCATTTGGACAAGGATCCAACTTTTAAAATGTTAGACTGTAAATTTTTTTTTCCACTTTTTAAAAACTTTCGAAAATTTAGAAAGTGTATTAGGTTTTTCTTTTATCTTAAAGTTTTTAAAAATATGAAATTGCAAATTATCCATTTTTCTAAACATTTACAAGATTACCCAACCCCATTCAACCTTAAATTAAGCTGGTAGCCTCTTATTTGGATCTTCTTCCTTTGCGCCTCTAATAAAGAAGAAAATAATCAAAGGAACAAAGAAGGTACAGATGGGTCCCTGTTGTCAAGTTGCAGAAAGGAAAAAAAATATGGAAGAGGAAGAGAGTTGCAGAAAGAAAAGAAGGGAACTATAAAACACAACAAACCTCTTTCTACTATTTTGGGATATAATTTTGTTTTTCTGTTTCAGAGAAAACATAGAAATCAAGTGTTCTGGTTATACCTCGAAACAAAGCCAACAATTGTTTCTTGATGATGATTTGGTTGCATTAAAACTTGATCCTTGTCATGATTTATTTGCGGATGACTTCTGGATTTTTATGATAAAGATTTTAAGGAAGAGGAAGGAAAAAAACTGGAGTTGCAGAAGGAGAAAAGAATGGAGTGGTGAAGAAGACGGAAAAACAAGAGAAAAGAAAAAATACCAAACGGGATTGGATGTTGAGATAGATCATTTAAAATCCGAAGTTTAAAATCAGCTAGAAGCTGTTTTGGTTTTTTCAGTCTTTATGGTTTAACTTTTGAAAATTTAGATCTAAAAATAGACTAAACAAATAACGTATGGGATTGTTTTTAAAAACTGAAATGGGCTATCCAAATGCAGCCATTAATTTCTATCAATTGTTTGATTTTGTTAATTTATCTTTTCTTTTTCCTTCTGAAGTTTTAATATTTTTGTGAATTGAGCAACATTGTTATGTGTTTCTGATGGATAATTATTTAACGGCTCAATTTTTAGATGATTGGGTCAACAGGAAACCCGAGAAGAGCCCTTCAAGATTTCTAGTCAACCGGATTCCTAGTCAACCATTGACCAGAAAGTCAATTTCTTGTCAAGATTCAGGAATTGATATTATAACTAACTGAGCGTTTAGCTAACAATAGGGCGACAAAATTATTGGTTTAGTTAAGATCCACTACATTATAGTGGAAACGCAATAACTGGATAAAGGCAGTTGTAGTTGTCAAGACTGATCGAGAATCAAGGATTCCAATAAAATAGGTTCCATTCGACTATGATTGACCTATGTTGGCTTTGATTCTTCTTAGAGAAACTAGAAGACATGTAGGCGGGATGAATTTTGCTTCAAGCCATTCACGACATTCAACATTTTTTCATTGATTACTCGAAAGATCATCCTTTTCACTCAGTTCAATTTTTAACTTATCACCTTTAGGCACGCAGCATGGGGCTGAGTTTTTGATTCTTTGAGTTTTCTTGATTTTGAACACTTCACTAAAATCTTTCAAGAACGATATCTACAAATCTAAATGGCGCAGGTCCTTCACGGACTAACGTAAATTCACTACCACCACAGCGATCCAGATGTTTACAAACACATACTGATGTTGAAATGACAGGACAGATAATCATTCTGACATTACAAGTCCAGAAGTTTCGGTTTCTGTAGAAACAATTGACCCTGTTATCTCTGAAAGACAACATGTTCAAGTTGATCGCGAGTTATTGCAAACGATGAATCGCACTCTGCAACAATTAGCAGCCTCATTGTCTCGGAGTGCAAATTCTAAATAGCAACATACTTGCACAAGAGTTCAAAGAAGTAATTCCCGAGACCTTTGATATCGATTTAATAGGTTTCAGGAAGAAGCATCCTCAATACCATCAAGAAAGGAGGGCGAAGATTTGAGGTCTAGATTTACCCCTCGGGATTCTCCTCTAGAGGATTTGAGAGAACATCTCATGCTCAAGGACGAACAAATCAAGGGGCACATAACAATGAGGGAGTCCATAGGACTGGCGCTCAAAATAGAAATCCCCTCCCTTGATGGTCCTTCTGCTAACAGAATCCTGAGAACACAAGTGCACAACCGACAGGATCTATAGCAAGCAAACAAAATTTCCACTCTAACAGAGGAACAACCATCTCCAACAACTACTCCATTAGTGAGTTCATCTTTGTATATTGTAGAGTTTTCCCTTTGACTCTCACAAAAAAAGCAATGTCCTGGTTCAGATCTCTACCCGAAGGTTCAATAACCTCATGGAAGTAGTTATAAGAATTATTTCTCTAGAATTTTCAAGTAAGTGCAAGAAGGATTTACAAAGACTTTTTGAAATTAAACAAAAGCTAGATGAATCAACAAGGTAATATTTCGAGCGTTTCAACAATGAAGCTGTTGAAATCGAAGAAAAGAATGACCTTCTGTATATTTTAGCTTTCAGGAGTGGACTCAAGAAAGGTTATATTACCTTCAGATTGGCAGAGCAAAATCCTCAAATGATTGCATCAATGCAAGTTATATTTCTTAGAGAGGAAGAGGACACTAAGGCCGAAGATCTTCCGTCTACTTCTTATTCTTTTGTCAAATCAAAAGATGAGAAGAAATTAGGAGCACCATCACGATCTCAGAAGAAGAAAAGGCCTCGGGAAACAACTTCTCGAACACCATTTCCTCGTGATAAAAAGTTAAAAGATGACTTTAAAACCACTCCACTTAAGATTCCGAGAGCTGAACTTCTCATGAAATTGGAAAGATGGGAATACTTACATTCCTGAAGCCATTGCGGACTCCAAAATAGAAGAGAGATTCAAGCAAATATTGCCATTTCCACCGGGACATTGGTCATAATCCTATAAGGTGTTTCGATTTGATGAGGCAAATTGAAAAAGTAATTCATCAAGGTTATTTCAAGGAGTTTATTGCTAAAAAAGTTGATGAGAGGAAAAAGCAAAAGGTTCAGGAAGACATGCGTCTAGTTGCTGAATTGAATGCAATTGAGCATTCAAGAGTTTCCAAAGATGACAAAAAGAGGGAGGAATAGAGGAGATGAACCTCTAATTGTGTCAATTCAAATTGGAGATTTTATAGTGAGGAAGGTGTTGAATGATTTAGGAAGCACAATAAATGTCCTGTATAAATCTTCTTTTGAGAAAAAGGAACTCCCAAAGCATTCTCTTAAGGCATCGGGAGTAGATCTTGTTGGATTCATTAGAGATTTAGTGAAGGTTCATGGAGTTGTAAACTTGAGAACAGTTACCAGAGCAGATAATCATGCATTCGGGACGGACTTACAGTATGCTAGTCGACATGCCAAGTTCCTAAAATGCAATTTGCGTTGAATACTTTGGTAGATCTTTCAAATTATTCATTAACTGTCAGGGGAGTAACATCAACTTTCACTATCCATGGTGATCAACAATCAATTAAAGAATGTTACCTGACAAAGGCGCAACCTGACAAAGAAAATATTCTCGAGAAAATTCTCCAAACCCGAAATGATCCTGTTTACAATCCTAGTCTTGACGATCAAGTAAGAATTCAAGCATAAGATAATTTTGAATTGTTTTATCCTAATCCTAATTCTACATGAAAAAGAATGAAGCTTGGGAAATCAATTCCCGATGAGCTCAGTCAAAAGCTAAAACTTTTCTAAAGGATAATCTAGATGCTTTCGGGTTTGCACCCATTGATTTGAAAGGTGTTCATCCCTCCATTGTTGAACATAAGGTTGGTTTGATCCCAAGAACCAAACCAATCAAATAGAAGAAAAGGGCGTATGCCCCTGACAAAATTGAAGTTATCAAGAAAGAAGTCAAAGCTCTCCTGGATGTAGAAATCATCGAGAAAATCCAATATGCTCACTGGCTTGCAAATCCGGCTGTTGTCAAGAAGCCAAGCCTAATGGCCAATGGAGGATGTGCATAGACTTCACAACACTGAATAAATTCTGTTTGAAAGATTCATACCCTCTCTCGAGGATTGATCATTTGGTGGATTCAACATCAGGATTGGAATATTTGTGCTTTTTTGATGCTTACAAAGGCTATCATTAGATCCCGATGGCAGTAGAAGACAAATCAAAGACTTATTTTATTACAGAAGAAGGAACTTTTTTGCCACATGAAGATTCCCTTTGGGCTAAAAATGTTGGAGCGGAGTTTCAGAAGATGGTAGATAAAGTCTTCAAAGATCATATCGGGAGAAACATGGAGGTATATGTTGATGAAATGATCATCAAGTCTAAAACAGCTTCTACTTTGATGCATGACGTCAAAGAAGTGTTTCACACCTTAAAGTTGGCTAGAATGCGTCTAAATTCTAAGAAATGTTCTTTTGCTGTCAAATAAAAAAAGTGCCTCGATTACATGATATGCAAAAGATGAATTGAGGCAAATCTAGAGAAGATTAAAGCTTTGATGAATATGAATCCTCCAAGAAATGTTAAAGAAGTGCAAAGTTTTTCTGGAAAGATGGTAGCTATTGGGAGATTTATTTCAAGGCTAGCAGATAAGGGAGAAAGATTTTATAATCTCCTTAAAAAGCCCGACAGATTTGATTGGACTCCTAATTGTCAAATAGCTTTTGAAAAGATGAAAATTTACTTAGCTAAGCCACCACTTCTTGTAACTCCTCAAAAAGGAGAAACCGTTCAGGTTTACTTGGCTGAAAGTGAAAAGGCTGCAAGTTTAGTTTTGCTTTGTGAACGTGAAGGAAAACTTCCTATTTTCTATGTAAGCAAATTACTGCCTGGCGCAGAAATAAAATATCCAGAAGTAGAGAAGTTGATTTATGCTTTGGTCTTAACTGCCCGAAGGCTTTGCCCATATTTCGAGAGTCATCTAATAACAGTTCTAACAAATTCTCCACTTAAGCAAGTATTTCTTAAACCTGAAATTTCAAGAAGAATAATGAAATGGGCTTTAGAATTGTCAGGCTATGAAATTAGTTTTGAAGGCTATTAAAGCTCAAGCCTTAGCAGATTTTGTGGAAGAATGCACAAGGGCAGAACCTTGAAAAGTGTTCAATATACAGACTGATGATGCAGAAACTTGGATCATGCATACTGATGCATCGACAAAAAAGGACAAGGCAGGAACAGGAGTTTTTCTGACCAACCCGAGTGGAGAAAAACTTTCATTTGCAATTATGTTTGGTTTTCAATCTTCAAATAATGAAGCTGCATATGGATTCCAATAAAATAGGTTCCATTCGACTATGATCAAACTACATTATCTTTGATTCTTTTTAGAGCAACGAGAAGATACCTAGGCGGCAAATGAATTTTGCTTCAAGCCATTGACGACATTCACCATTTTTTCTTTGATTACTTGGAAGATCATCCTTTTCACTCAGTCTAATTTTGAACCTATTAGTTTCTATCTTTAACACTACTATAGTATTTCTTCAACATTTTGACACCGCTACTTCTTGAATGCTAGTTGAAAAGACTTTCTCAAACTTTTTACAAATTTGAGGTGAAAATAATGCAAACCATTAAGAGAAAATTTTGTTGGAATATGGGGCATAGTTACAAGCATGTTAGGAGAGAGAAAAAATTATGTGCACATAGACATATAATCTGTGCCTTTTGAAACATAAGCTACTCTGAGACAAAATAGTCAGAGTTGTCAAATCCTCAGCGTCAGACATGAATAAAATGTTTTCTTATGAATGGCTAAAATTTGTAACCATAGGTCTAAAACTCTGTTAATGGAAATTTGGTTTCAATATAGCCACAAGATGAGTTTTTAGCTTTAGGCATATGTTTGAAAGTGTACACTTGTCCTTTATTGGAGTAGCATGATACTACATGTAGTATGTGGAATTTTAATTTTAACCATCCATTCTATATTTGAGATTGCTTCTTCTATTTATTTGATTGAAGTCTTTCTTATGTGGGATTGTAAAATTGAAAATTTGGAGTCATTTTGATTTGAGTTCTTGGGATCTTAAATATCTAATACCAAGCCATTATCTACTCTTATTTTTTTATTCTTAATACTCCTTAGCATAGGCATGTTTATTGGTACAAAGTATATTGGAATAATCACTTACCTAGGGCATCTGTTCTCCAAATATCTGTTATGGAGTTTTTTCATTTCTCTTTGTTGAGTTCTGTTATGAAGTCTGATCCAACTTTGATTTTACAAACAATAGAATCTAGAAACCTGCATCACTTCATCTTGTAGCCTTCTTTGAAATGTTCTTTATTCAACTTTTATTCAGATGGCAGGAAACGAAGCTTTCCAATCAGGAAGGCATGCAGATGCTGTGGAACATTATACTGCTGCTATATTATGCAATGTTGAATCACGTCCTTTTGCAGCCATTTGCTTTTGCAACCGTGCTGCTGCATATCGAGCTATGGGCCAAGTTACAGATGCTATAGCAGACTGTAGCTTGGCTATTGCCCTCGATGGAAATTACTTGAAGGTTTGCCTCTAAGACTTGATGATTAAATTTGTTTACATATTATTATTTTTATCTAAATATTACTTGTTAGGAAGTTGGAAATATGGCTGGAGAATTCTCCATTGATAATGTAATCAGTTGGCCCTCCACTTTACTGATGATACTAATTTTCATGGTGGTGGTGGTCATTAAGAGAGTTGTGGATCTAGCCTTGATTGAGCAGAAGTGATGGGCTTTTGCTCCAACAAGTGTTTGTAAAGTCACGTTGCTAGTTTTTAATTTTATTAGCTTGTAAAATGACAAAATTGCCGTGTGTTTTGCTCACGTGATGTGACTGCCTTCCGTTAGTCACAAATAGTTTTGGTGGATGGAATGGATTATCTTGGACGTTTTGAAGTTCAGGATTATATAAGGGCAAAATTTATATAAGAAAGTTTAAAGTTATACTGATCTTTTGCCCTATTGAAAAACTAACTAATTCATGTGGAAGTTGGTAACAGAGTAGAATTGGGAAGAAGATATTAAATGCAATATTTATTTAGAAATAGGACAAGCAATTTAGAACAAATAAAAAAGGAAACTAGGCCAAAAACTTTTTGCTGGTTGGAATATTTTCATAGCATCTAATTGATGATTATAGAAATTCTTAGTTGTGCTGGTTTTGTAGCCTTGCATCTCCTGATCTGTGTTTAGGGTTCAAGAGTCTAGTTTCATGAGTTCTCTATTTGATAATGTCTGCCTTTTAAAATAAATCTATAGAAAGTCTACAGAATGTTCTTTACAAGTGTGCAGTATTTTAGTTGATCAATGAAGAGTCACAAAATATGGAAAAGCTTATGGTGCAAGCCTTAAGGTTCTAGGTGTACTTCTTTTGTTTATCCATATCTCTTTTTGCTGCACTGAGGTGTATACCTTTTTTTTGAACTTGCATTTAGTCAAACTATAACCTAGCTTATATACTAAAAGTCCATTACATTACATGATTTGCTCTACTAGTCTTAAATTATCACAATTTAACCACGATTTCATTGTCCTTCTAATAAGTAAGCAGAATCTACAATAGTTTTCAAGGGAGCTTTGGGCGTCTTATCCTGCATCTCCATGCCGAACTCTTTGTGCACTGCATAAGAAAATTTCTGAGCATACCTTATTGAACTGTGTTTTGCTCTGTGCTTTTACCATAACCACATGTCTGCAGGCATTCTCCAGGCGAGCTGCACTATTTGAGATGATCAGAGATTATGGGCAAGCAGCTGTTGACCTCAAGCGAATTATAGCTTTTCTCACCAAGAAACTGGATGATAAGAATTATGAATCTTTATCATCTGACAGAATGAACTACTCTCATGAGCTTAAACAAACACAACTAAAGCTTTCTCAAATGGAAGAAGCAGCTCGGAAGGAAGTACTGCTGAATCTGTACCTGATTCTGTAAGTTTGCATGAGTTTTCAATTCATTTTTAAATCTTCTCTAGTATGTTTTATAGTCTAATAATTTCTTTATTGGGCTTATAACTGAGTCTGTGTTTTAAGTGATGGGATATCTCATGTCCTTTCATTCTTGAAAGGTTATTAATAGACTTTTGACCTGCCCAAATTCTATTTACTTCATTTTCTCATTTTTTTTTTTGGTTTAATAAGTGGATCTGTTTTTTTTTGAGACCTGGGGGTATTTTCCCAAAAATCTTTATTTGTCCTGGTTTAAGTCAATTTTACTCATTCTTGTAAAATCTTCTTTCATGTAGACTTCTCACATTTAAGATTATTTGCTAATGTGAGACGGTGATTTTCTTCATTTTTTGTTCAAACCATCATTATTTTCTCCTTGCATACTTCAATGATAAACTCCAAAAACATTTAAGACAATACTGTGGTGGCAAGGTCGAATGGAGCCCAACATGAAATAGATAAACTTCTTTTTTGTTTCATCATATCTTATTGCAAAACCACCATGTTGACAAATTTATTTGGTATCATATAACTTGAGGGGGAATTTGAAAGTGAATTAGTGGAATAGATGAGATTCAATTCCACAACTACTACATATTATTTTGAACCTTGGTAGCTTGCACGATGCTTCATAAGTTTGATTGTGATGGTGTTGTTGCCATGGGGTTGAAAGACTTATTGTTTTCCCCTCCCCCTTTTTTAGTAATGTTAGAGCAATTTTGACTTCAACATTCTGATGTGGTTTCATTCCCCCCACCTCAACATTTTATATACTCCATATATCCAAGTCATTGCAATTGCATTATTCATAGATTGATGATACTTGTATGAAATTTTGGAAAGAAAAAAATAGAGATGTTCACAATTTTAGATCCCATCCTACTCGCTAAAAGTGATCAACTATTTTTATTCTGTCTGCCATTCTTCTGATATTTTTAATGTTTGCTTTTAGCCTGTGTTTTATGTTCGAAACAACTATTCCTGACATTCTGTAAAGATTCAAAATTTAGAGGATTTTATTAGCCAATGAGGTAGAAAAGGATTTGCAGTGGATGATGCTTTTTACTGATGGTTTCATACATATTTCTGGATTTTAATCACTAAAATTTTTTTTCTTATTTTAAGAATATTTCCATTTATAGTGACTTCCTGTGCTTTTGGACTTGAGTTTTGGCATATATATGTTTGTCTAGCTGTAGGATTCATGAAGATGCTTTTGTGATGTCAGGGGAGTTGATCAATCTGCTACTGCATCAGAGATTAGAAAGGCTTATAGAAGGGCTGCACTCAGACATCATCCAGATAAGGTTTATAACTGCGGCGACACTTCTTTAAATGGATAATTCTCATTTCTCCCTTTCTAAGTTAGAAAGATTAACTGATGTAGGCTGCTCAATCACTAGCAAGAAATGAAAATGGAGATGATGTCCTTTGGAAGGAAATAGCAGAAGAAGCTCATAAAGATGCTGACAGGCTCTTTAAAATGATTGGAGAAGCATATGCAGTCCTATCGGACCCTTCCAAGGTACTCTCTTTACGTGACTCTATGCTCCTCAACAACCACATGGACATCAACTCTCTTAAACGTACTAGCCACCTCGTCAAAGCTGTCTGTCTTTGAGTTTTGAGTCCTAGATTGAGGGTTTTCGCTATGCTAAATTTGTGATATTTATCTGTCTGAATTGCAATTCTAGGCACAACTGAGGGATTATTCTTTTGAATTGTAAATTTAAAATAGTAATATTTATTTAAGAAGACAGTAAGGGAGATGTTCAGGTTGAGAATAGTATCTCATACTTACTAAAGAATAAACAAAGATTCCTGTTGGAGACAAACTGACAGCTTTTAGGTCCTAGTTAAAAGTATGCTGGTCTTTGCCAGGTTGAGCTCAAAATATCCAGCCTTTTGAATTGTTTTTCATTTCCCTCCATGTTATCTCTGTTCTGGAATCATTAGGTCTGCAATAACTTATACTTAACTTTAGCTTGACCACAGGACATTCTGTGGTTTTTTTCTGTTCCAATTGTTTTCCTCCTATATAGAATGTCTGGTTGTTGATCCAGTTCGCATAGGAGTTGTCTTAGCATTTGTCCTGATAATACCTCATAACATTCCCAATTCGCACTAATAGGTGCAGTAAGGGTTTAAGCTGCATTTGAAGCCAAATTTTAGCTTTATAAATACAAACAGGTAAAGTCTTGTTTTCCTACCGACCTTAGGATGAGAGCTAAATGGTGTTTGAGCCAAGCAGAATGATTCCAACTGATTTTGGCAGCAAAAGGATTCCCTATCTTCATAGCTTTTGTGATTGAAAACACACTGTTACTGTTACGTCTTAAAATGAATATCCCTGGATAGAGAGTTAGATAGATATTGCCCAGAATCATAATTTTATGAACATCTGCAGTTAAATCTCATCCTTCTAAAGTCAACTACTGTGTATCACCAGCTGTACATTTTGAAACATGATCACCACCTATGCCAAACTGCCTTCTTATCCAATATCAGAAGCCCTATAGGACTCCAGGTGTGAAAAAACAGCTATTCATACCATTACATTTTGTTATCATCTAAAAGAGTTTACAACCCTTTCAGTTTCCTTCAATTCCAGGAAGCAACATCAGGGATATGAGTACTGAACAACCAAATCTAAATGAAATTTTTTTTTTGAAAAGTTGCTAATTTCAGGAAGGTGGTTGTTTCTCTCTATTTTGTTGGTTCTTTGGATGATCAAATTTTTTTGCCTTCTAGGATTCTGACTTGGATCCACTTTGACAGGATAAGTTTTGCAGTTACAAAAGGAATGTCTTTGATCTTCATTTTCATAGAGTTACTAACATTATCATTGTCATTGTTAAGGGAAAGTTATCCACCATGAGACTAAACTTTAAAGATTTTCAACTTACCCTTGACATTAAAACTCTTCAAACTTGCCACTGAACTTCAAAATGTTCAAATGATACTTTTTCGTCAATTCAATCTCTAAGTACCTGAGAAAAATACAACATCTAGCAGCAATGATGTCTTTTCAATAAGTAAAAAGAAGTAAACTAGAGACGATATTCTAAATTTCAGTGGTCCTTTACGAGTGTAAGTTTAAGAATTTTTAGCGAAGGCATCATTGAATAGTTGTGCAAGCAAATCAACAAACATAGAGGCTCAACATGAGTTGCCATAGACATTGACCCATGATTTCATACCAGTGACATTGATCCCTAATGGGGACTCTGCAAAATATAATGACTAAGCTTGCGTTTGGTGAAGCATCCCATGGTCTCAATGTTCTGCCCCTCCTCTTATTTCTTAGGTGGAAATGGGATATGGGCAATGTTGCTGTGCATTTATAAGATTTTTGTGGGTTTGATTCCTTTTGTTGGATTTTGGATTAACAATGTTCTGTTTTGGTTTTTAGATTTTGAAATTTCAGATCTTCCCATGGTCTCCTTTGGAAGTTTGCTTCAGTTGCGTAAATTTCTGGGCAACTAAGTATGAAGGATCTCAAATTCCTTTTTTGATCTAGGTTTCTTCTTCAAATTTTTTATCATTCTTTTATAAAATTACTCCTGGCAAATGGCTCATGACATGGTCTATTATTAACCTAATTATTTGAGGTGATGGAAGGTTATGATTTGAACCTTGAAAGATCAAAGCTGTTAAATTTGAAAGTTTATGGTTTTGCCAGATAATTTACCCTATAATTAATTTTGTTATTATTGTAGTTATTGGTGAGATCACTTGAGTAAGTGAGTTAATACATTAAATTAGGGTGGCTGTTAGTGGAACTTTAAATTAAAAATACATTCCTCGTGTATGATTGAGCAGACTTGTATCTAGGCTTGCCCCCCTGCTGTGTTTTTGTATTTGAAAAATGGTGTTAGGCCCTAGGGAAGGAAGGGCTTGAATAGATTGTATAAGAGAGCAAAGTGCTGATTTTTCTTTTCCCTTTTTAATTCAGTTTAATATTGATCTAACAAATGACTGCTTAGAACTGAAGAATACTAGTAATTAGATATCTAGGAAATTAGTTTAGAACACAGATTTCATTTTTTACAAGAATTCACATCAGGTACCTTAGGTCACGCCATTAAAACTTTCTTGCATCATTTAGTGCATCTGGTTCAGCATGTTTCATGTTTACAGTTACTTTTCTAGACTAGTAGTTAAGAGTCCTAAACTCTGTCTCTGCAAGACATGTTTCCAAGTGAGCCATTAGCCGACATCCTGCTTAGCTTTTTGTCCAGATCTAGAACTCAAAGTCATCAATTTCTTTCCGTATATCATTTTAGCTAGGAGTATGTTTCCTCTATAAATCCCTCAGATCCTCTTTTCACAATGAACTAAAATGCTTCAGGGTTGCATTGTAAACTTTGACAGAACTGCCAAATAGCAGCAATGACATTGTTATTGTGCATCATTTCTTTTTCCCCTCTCTTACTGTCTAATCTGTTCAAAAGAGTAACATTAATCTGTGAATTTGGTGTCATCAAAGGAACAAACTTTAGATTTTCATTTTACCGTAAATGCTGTCCTATTGTCTTTGGTTAATTAATTGTTAAAATCATGAACATATCCAGAGGTCACAATATGATTTGGAAGGAGAGATGAGAAGTGCTCAGAACAGAGGCAGTGGAAGAAGCACTTACAGAACACAGACAGATTACCAGACCTACCCATACGAGAGAAGCAGTACTGGCAGGTGGCAGGAAAGTTGGAAATCTTATGGGAACTCTAAGCCTAAGGGTCCAGAGAACAGTAGATCAAACTGGTATTCGTGATGACTGTTTTAAGGGTGTGACAGGAACCTGAAAGTTCAGAGTCAGATGTCTAGCTGGGTTCAGTATGAGCCCGTCACAACCAGGTGAACTAAATTGAACGAGGTCAAAAAGACGGATGATGGAAGGCATTAGAAACTTGCGCACTGCTGTGTGGGTTATGGAGCCTTGACTGGTAGCAAGATATATATCAATTTGTGAGAACATATTTCAGCAAGAGATCAATGACTGTTTTATGTTTTGATCCATGTGATAGATACACCGGTAATTACTGTACACTAGGTTGGAAGTGTCTTTCTCAGGTGCTTCAGGAACATGCATTCATGGGCACCGTGGGAGTAATGCCTTCTGGAGGACATAATTACCTGCAAGAAATGATTGATTTATAGGAGAGCTTGCACACTCAGGAGTCAATTTTGCCACAGCATTTGAACGGAGGGGAAGCTCCTCTTATTACTGAATTGGATGCCCTATAGAATTCCACATCGTTTCTTTATGCAAGTTTTGTATATTTAGAAGTAAAATTCATTGTACAGGTTTTCTTCTGTTGTCTGAAAAATTTGTAAATAACACAAGCAAGAGAGAATTCCTGACGGATGCAAGGATTCTTGCATATGAATTGGACAATATTTTTTTTTTCCCAGCTATGAACATTGATTTGTTGGATGCAAGGATTCTTGCAGATGATAATTTTTGTTTACACTGGAAATTAAATTGTTTATATATATATGTATAATAGTATGAACTCATGCATCCAAGAAAACGAGAAACTAAAACAATTCTAAAATTTTGTTTTTCTTAGTCTTATTACATATAAAACATTTAATTATAAAAACTCATTTGTATTGTTCGTTTCGGGTTTTTTTGTTTTTTTCATTTTGGCCATTAAATTTAAAAATTAATCTAACGAAACTATTATATTTTGCATATTTTAGGCCAATTTAGTCATTTGATATGAGTCCTGATTTTCTATCACATCTCTTGTATCATTTTTTATGTCATCAACAATATATATATTTATATAAGTTTCTAATGGTTAAAATGGTCAATCATATTTTTTTTTAATAAAAAATAAATTCTTTTATACAAAGTTATTTTTGTTTTATAAATTAAATCTTAAAAAAAAATAAATTAAACTTTAAGATCCTAGTTCAAATTTTATTTTAATTTTTTTTTTTTAAAAAAAAAGATTAACGATTAGAAAATTAATAGGAGTATTTCATAATTTGAGTTCCGTTGCCTATAATAATATTGATACGTTTGTGTGTGTTTTCATATAAATATATATTAGTAATAAAACCTTATAGAAAATGCTAAACTCTAAGGGTATTTGATCTTGGAAGCGGATAAATGAACCCTCATAATTGTTAAAGTATACCCTTAATGTTAAATACATAAAAAAAAACTAAATATACCCATCTAAATTACTAAAATATCCATCTTAAAAAAAACTTCAAAACACTAATTACACCCCTTTTCAAAACCTCTCTCTCTCTTTTCTTCTTTCTCCTTTCTCTCTTGTTCCCAGCAAAACAGCTACCGGTGCCATCTCCTCCCGCCGCCAACGCCCACGTCGACAGCGTCGCCTGGTCCTGCTGTGACAAGTTGGAATAGAAAGGTGCATTATGTTCTATCTTAGCCTTATTAGTAATTAGTAATTTTATTTTTTTATTTTTTTTAAAACACATATTCCTTCCGGATAAACACCATATGGGCTGTTGCAGACGTTCTTTTTTCTTGGTTGCACGTGACAGTCTTTACACATTTTTCCTCCTTTCTTTCTCGTCGTCTGAAACACAGTGCAGCAAGCAAGAAAATATGCTGTCCTTATACCAGTAGAATAATATTCTTTTTTAGTTATAATTAAAATAATAATAATAATCCAATTTAGTTTGAATGAATCAAATAATTAAATAGAAAAAGGTAAAATTCAACATTAAGCACAAAATTTTGAATGCAGAGAACGTACTACTAATATTGAGTCCCAAAATCTCCTATTACACAGTTTTACACCACTCTCTATTATATATATATGCAGAAATTTAACACAGTTTAAAAAAATTAAACTGTTCTCTATTATATATGTAGAAATAACACATAAAGTTAATATATGCAAAAAAAAAAAACAGCAACTCAGGTTTGTTTTTTTTTTTTTTAACTTATATGTTTATTTTTATTTTCCTTTTGAAATGATGATATATTAGTGATTTACATTGTATGAAATGTAATTATGTATGTATCACAACATATTATCTCATTACTTATAATTGATATTTTATTAAATGATTTTGTTACATTTTTATCTATGTAATTGATAAAATTATTCATTTTGATGAGTTATCTATATTTATATTCTTGTTTTGAGCTCTATATATATATATATAT
>JAWZTD010000145.1:1522096-1534688 GCA_035221335.1 Echites panduratus | reverse complement strand
TTTCGATGAAGTTGCAGATTACTCATGGTTTCAGTTTATCAGTAGCAGGGTTGTGCATTCATCATTTGTTCCTTTTTTTTTTTTTTAAATTTAAAGGATAATTTTGTCATTTCCCAAAACATATCAAAAAAAAATTTTCAAATATGGTTGTATCCTCATCATTTTTCGTTGTGTGAACATCCACACCCATAAGTAAATAGCAAAGAATTCCTCTTTGCTCAATAGAAGCACGGGACGATTATCCGTAACTGTAAATAGTGTATATTTGTTGATGAATGTTGGCTGCTGCAAAAATGCTTAAGCAACTTGATCCAGCGATTGGTTTGGAGCCTAAAATAAGAAGAGTAAAAGTCAATTAACCAGAGCAGATCAGATCAGATTAAAGACAACCATCGGTGCTGTAATAACATCATATTACCTGGAGTGAGTTCTGGAACAATGGCAAGATCGTTAAACATTTGATTAAACTTTAGTAGGGTGAATCATGAATAAATTCCAAATCCAACTTCCTTAGGATTTGTTTCAACCATCCACGGTGCCCTAGAGGAAGAATAAGTTCATTTTAATTAATGATGGAGAGCATAACTGACAGAGAACAAAAATAAACGTAGACAAAGCTTGTACTTGTTCATTACGAAATTGAATGTTCCTCGTGCTGCACGTTTGAGAAGAACTTCCCTGGCTTCAATTGCAATTCCTTCAGGCTACAACTAGAAATTATTAAACCTAACAAGGATCCACCACATTTTTCACAGCCTCAAACAACTAATTATGGAACGTATACACCTACCTCTTCTGGAAACCAAACACCGGGCTTAGTGCTTCCTTCAAGAACAGCTAGTATAAAAGCAGCTGTTGCCTCTCCCACTGATCTGCAGACATGAATTGAATTCAGAAGTACAATTATATCTTGAAATTGCTTAAAGAGAACATCTCCCTCTCTCTCTTTTCTCTTCCCCCCCCCCCCCTTCCCGTTGGAAGCTAATTTCTGAAAATCTGTGACAGCTTACAACCTCAAACTTCAGCTGTGATGTTCCTGCCTTTTTCTTTAATCTACAGCAGCTAGGTATGGTTGAAACTCCATCATATTCATTTTTGTTATTTCTCTAGTTGTCAAAACAAGACTATGCACCAGTCCCTAATTCCACAAAGCAATTTGCATCCCTCCCATCTGCCACAGGTGCTACTACGCAACCAATTCCTTCACCATGTATTAAAAAGTAAACTAACTTTCGAAGTAACAGGGTTGGACATATTCTTCGAAGAAAACCCGGAGGGGGTGGAATGTGTAAGCAAGGGGACTAGATCAGCTAGCTCTGTTTGTCATTTCATCACCCTGCTGGTCTTTGCTTATTTTATTCACCATTGAACCCTCCATCTCATTCTTGACAAGTGAGAATTATGGGGAGCACAACATATTTTTATCTGAATTTTATTACTCTGTTCATTCAAAATCAATGCCCACGTCTGTTAAATAAAATTTTTGATATAAAATTTCATAAAAACCTTCTCAATGTAAGGGCTTCACATTTTACCACCAGGTGTCCCTCCACTAACTACACCTAAAAAGATTTTACAATGAATTAAATCCTTAATACTTACATTAAGTCAAAAGTGTGAATATTCAATTTTGGAATAGTCGAATATTTTTAGGTGTTAAAACCTAATAACAAACCTCACTTGAGCAAATGCAAAGTAGAAATGGACCACAAATTTGAGCATATATAAAGAGTTAGGCCCCTAGCAAATGTCTCCACAAAAAAACAATCAGATCTTTTAGTTTTCTTGCTGAACAGGATACCAAAGGCAAAACCATAATTACGTTCCCCACTTACCCCCTTCATATCTCAAACTTGAGATCTTTTCAGTCCAAGTACTGCCGCTTACCACCAAGCTAACAAAACTTTACTATATCAATGGACTTTAATACATTTGTTTTATGGGTTTGTGTGTAGGAGTGGAGGTGGAGTGGGGGAATGCATGCAGAGGGGCCTTAGTTGCTGTTATGTCAGCGTCCATATCCAGACACAATACAGCAGATTCCAACTATTATTAGAAATATAAAATCTTTGATTACAGATGCCACTCATGCTTGAAACACCTATTCCCTGTAGCATTCTCTTCAATGATGAATTTATTATAACAATTTGGAGGAAGAAAGGAAAAACTTACTTAGAGAGCCGTTTATGACTAAATATGCCCACTCTGTTATGTCCTTCTGAGCACTCTAAATCAACCTGTTCAAATAAACAAAAAGACAAACTTTTAGACCCCTATAGGATATTAACTTCAAATAAGACCAAGCACAAAACTGGAAGACATTATCCTACCCGCATAGACACTCTCTCTCCAGCAAACGCATCTACTGCCCGTACTAACGGATCAAAAACCTTTACCAATTGCTGAACCTTGCTTCTGTCTTGTAAGAATTCCTACAGTATTTGAATAGGTAATTATTTCAGCAGAGGATGCAAAAAGATAATTATTGGATTATCCATGACTATAATCCAGAAATATAGAATCTGGTCCTGCTTTTCGATCACAAGGAGAGGCTTTGTCTAAATTCAGAAAGTTTAAAAACTAAGAGACATACTGCTGGTAGTAGACTTGTCATAGCTGCCATTCCCCAATTCCAGAAGAATGGTGCAGTTCCAAATCGAGCACTGACAGTTGGCACACCGAGGATTTCATGTGCACTTCTCACCTCTGGCAGATTTCTAAGAAAATAAGGAAGAATGAGTTAAAAAAAAAAGGGGATAATGAAAAAAGCTAAAAGAGAATAAAAACGAGTGTCTATAAATTAACTAAAGAGAACTAGAATATAACCAACTATTTTATTTGCTTGGCTAATTTGAACTGTTATTAATAAGGTTACATGTCTGTAACATATATACTACCCATTTTCATAAGAGTCTATAACGGATAAGGAAAGGATAATTGTGCTTCTTACAGAAGTAGTGTCTATTGCAAACTTACAAGAGAAAAGTATCCTTTCTCCCAATCCCATTTCCAAAATCAATGCTGAGCATTCCACTGTAAGGCTTTAATCTGATCTTTTCTCCTGACAATATCATTCCCTATCTCAATTAGATCCACTAAAATCCTAATGATAAAGAAAATAAAAGTAACTTTGATGCATTTGGATCCAGACCTTTATTATATGCAATGACTTCTTCTCCAAGAAGTAAAAAGCTGGTAGCTAATATTGTAGGTCCAGCACCACCACTGCCAGCAGTATGGTAGTAAAATCTGCAAAACCATATTCTCATGTCAATTTCAGATGGATTTTCGGGACAACGATCAGAATACTTGCTGGGAGATAAATGGATGAGTAAGATGATAATTGAATAGAAAACTAAATAATTCTTCTGATTATCACAAATGATTAGGCTGTCGCTACTTTGATTTATGTATATTAATCAAGTGCTCCTGTTAAGCTCCAACGGGTTCTATCTGTTTCTGAAATCAAGTTAGAAGAGCTCTTATCTTTCCATATATGTATCTCTCATGCATCCATGGTGAAGGAAATATGCAACTTTTGGATCCACACTCCTTGTGGATGGTAATCTGAGGCAAAGCAGTCATCTTTTCATTCATTTTTCCATCAATATATGTCTCATTCCCACCTCTATTTCATGAACTTTAGTAGATATCATTTTATTGCAAATATATATATATTTATATATATATCTGGATGTTTACCAAAAATAACTTTTGATTTTTTTTTTAAATAAGTATTTTTTCCAAAGAAATAAGTAGCTTTCAGAATTCGTAAGTCAAGAGTTTCACTACTCTGTTATGGATAGAAAAGAATTAGTGGATCTGAGTGCTACTTTCACGAAAGGTTATGTGCTTGCCTTTGGATAAGTATTACACAAAGACCAAGATTAACATGAGTGAGGCTGCTTTCTAAAAAGAAATCATGTCCACACTACTTTATGCAAGTCTTACACCATCCTGTCTTCAGCATTTAATGGTGAAATTGGTTCACTTCTTTTTTTTTGTTTTTTTTTTTGCTTCCTCTCTTCCCCTCACAACTAACAGATCCTTCTTTCTCTCATGATAATGAAAAATAAAAATACATGTGTATTTGATAATCTTTCAATAAGATTTCTTGTTCTTTTCCTTTTTCTAGTGAAATTAGAAACGTTATTTCTATAGAATTATTGGTTTTGTGCCAATTTTGTGATTTCATGATTGAATACATCCATTAGATAAAATAATGAGATAGATAACATATGAAGGATAAATTCAAATTAATGTGAAAATCTAATTAAAAAATATCTGACAAGGGGTATTTTATTTGTGGTTTGGGTCCCAAGCGTTGGACTTTTGAAAGTTTGGAAGATTGTGGAGTAAAAAGCTCTTTCGAAATGGAATAAATGGAAAGGAAAAAATTTCAATTAGAAAGTCACCCAAATATGTTTCATGCAATTTTAGTACAATTAATAGCAAGTCACTCAATTACAGGTATGCCAGGTGAGATTCATTGAAACTTCTTCTTGGATTCTTGTGTTTAATAAATCTTAACATACCCTATTGCATGGTTATTTACTTGTTTACGGAATATAAGTTTTGGGAGAGGAATGAGCTGAGGTAGTAGATCCAGAGGAAATGGTCCACAGGAAATTCTCTTATTTCTCACTCACTGATCAGCAATAACTGGCATTTACATCTCACATATTGTTAAGATTAAGTTCTCTCTGAAATTTGGACCAAAAGCAGACAGGTTGAAGTGCCAATGATCATAAGGTTAAAAACTAAAAACTTTTGTACATAAAAATCCAAAAAATTAGCAAACGATAGGGACAAAAGATGCAATTCTCCCTTTCAGAAATTAAGTGAAAATTTTTTGACATTTGGATTTAAGTATAATAAAGAGAAATGTATTATTAAAAGGAGGTTTTATCTAGATTGAGCTTCAACCTTTTATATAATAAGTTCCTTGAATTTTAGCCAAAATCATGTAAAGATTTTTTTTTTTTTCCTTTTCTTCTTCTATTTTATTAAACAGAAGTCACATAAGTACCCTAATTGAATAGAGATTCTTGAAGATGAACTGACAATGAAAATATATTACCTCAGCTTCTCTATCTGACCTCTGCTTTCGCTTTGGGCTGCACGGACAAGCTCTGCTGCCATTACTGTTAAATAAGGTGGAAATGATTAAGTTAATTGGAAGCTTCAAAATATGATTTTCCATTATAGGATAATCAAGAATCATTCACAAACATAACGTTAATTTCAAGGCTTATTCAGATGAAGAACATGAGTTTCTTTTAGACACGGCATACGTATTTACAAGAATTAGCTATACAAAAGTATTTTCAGTAACTATTGGATTGTAAGATGATATAAACTTCTCCCTCAGTCCTGAATTGAATGTGTCATTTTCTATTTTGGGTTGTCCGAATTGAATGTCAAATTTCCTAACTTAGATTAACTTTTATTAAGAAAAGTGACATTGCAATACTAAAATAAACTAAATCAAAATGTTTTATAAAATGCGTGTAAATTAAAATAAGACATTCAATTCAAGACAGACAGAGGGAGCATAATCTTTCTGACTATAAGAAATTCCAGAAGTCTACAATGAATAAAGAATAGTTATCCAAAATAATACTCTTTCTATTCCTAATTGAATGTCATTTTTTATTTGAGCAAATTTTAAGAAATGAATTTGACTCATTATAATTCTTAATATAACAATATACTTATTAAAATTTTAGAAATGGGACATTCATTTAGGGATATTCCAAATAAAGACATTCAATTCCAAATAGAGGAAATAGCAATTACTGTTGATCTCACATATTGATACTTATCTAGTTTCTTGGTGGGAAACAAGTAAAATAACGAAAATTCTAAAATTCCAGCAGTCAGGTGCTTCATCCGGAAAAAGCTGACTTCAGCTATTACTCATGAGGTACTCCACCACACTAAATGGATTTCCTCGATTAGGTTTTGAGTTCTAGCTCCCAATAAATGTAAACGGGGATTAACACATGGAAAGGTTTAACCAGAAGAAATGAATAGACCATTGCTCACTCCTGGGTAGATTCCACCAGTTGTTATTGCAGGAATGCCGGCAGTTTTTGCTTCAGCCAAGTAAGATTTTGCACGCCATGCATAGCTTGTGTCATCACATACATCAACATATGCAGTCTGTTGGATAAAGAAACTTTTTATCAATTGAAGCTTCCGAAGATAAAGAGTCAACTTATCTTGTTAAAAGGAAGAAAATAATAATGAACACCCTCTATTTCAATTGAATAATCACATTTGACGAACATGATTTAAAATAACACTTGATTGCCCATCTCTTAATCAATTTAAGGATCAGCAATAGGACCTGTGTAAGTGGAAATCAGGAGCATTGTACTAAGGAGGTTAGCTTTAGAAGTTTCAATGGAATACAATGTTTATTTTAGGAAAGTTGATATTCATTTTAAAAAAGCAAAAATAGATCAAGAAAGAGTCAGTTTATTTTATTAAAAGGAAGAAAATATTAATGGGCACCCTCCTTCCCAATTGAAATGACCACATTTGATGAACAAAGATTTACAATAACACTTGAATGCCCATTACTTAATCAATTTAAGGATTAAGAATAGAACGTACATTCAAGTGGAAGTTAGGGGGCGCCTTGTGTTCAGGAGGTTAGCTTTAGAAGTTTAAACAGAATACAATGTTTATTTCAGATAAAATATTAATGGACACAATCCTTCCCAATTGAATGACCACATTTGATGAACAAAGATTTACAATAACACTTGAATACCCATTACTTAATCAATTTAAGGATTAACGATAGAACCTACATTTAAGGGGAACTTAGGGGCCTTGTGTTCAGAAGGTTAGCTTTAGAAGTTTAAACAGAATACAATGTTTATTTCAGAGAAGTAGATATTCATTTTGCAACAGCAAAAAATAGCACAAGAATGTTCACTTTGGCACAGAGGAGTAATAAATAAAGAAATTTGAAGATAAATACATATTCAGAAGAAACGTGAGATTTAAAATTTAAAGATATGCTGTTTACCTTCCTCTCACCTTGGTCTGTATAGCAGCTTCCAGGACAGTGCACTTTGGAGCTTGTTGAAATGGACCAGCCGCATGAAGAACGAGATCTGCATCTGCACTAGAAGAGAGTAGAACATATGACTAAAATGTGACAGACGAGGAATGGGCACTACTGTGTCCTTCGTTATTAAAGCGGAAATCCAAGAATTTTTCTCAATATTAGTCACAAAATAGAACAACATTACACATAAAATCTAGTATATCTATCATCAACCTTGAAATCCCCCAATTTGAATATGAGAAACACTTTATATTATATAACCAGGATTTTTATGTAATCAAACCAACTGCAACTCCTTTTGGATATTAACTCCATCTAGAATTGAATGTCTCATTCTCCATTTTGAACCATCTGGAAATGAATACCCCATTTCCTAAATTAGATAAAATTTTACTAAGAAAATTGACCTTGCAATTCAAAAATAAACCAAGAAATAAGTCAAATTAAGATATCCAATTCCAAACAGAGGGAGTAATAAAGAATTTGTTCAGTCACCACCTTCTAGTTAGATTAACCAAGGGAGAGGCCACAAATTGAATTATAATATCAATATAAGATCTACAATCAATGAAACTACAATTTACATTATCCTATAATATCCTACAATATTTGATACTTTCCCTCAAGCTAGAGCATAGATATTAATCTTACTTAACTTGTTACAAATGTAATCAACACGAACCCCATTCTTTGTTTAAGTAAGAAGATCTGCATACTAAATTTTCTCCTAAATGAAATGGAAGTCATCTCTATTTATTTAGTCCTTTCATGAAGGAAAAATTTGGAAGAAAGACGAAGTGCAATCTGATTATCAAACCATAGTGTAGCTGGCATAGTAAATTTAAGAGTCACATATTCCAATAGTTTTGTAACTAAATTGTTTCACATGTCCATGGACACAGTATCGACTAGTAGATCTCCTATCAGCCTTGAATGCTATCCAATATGCATTTGAAAAACATTCAAGGTTGGTATATCCATGATTTCTATATGCTAAACCGAGATGTAGAGCTCCCCTAAATAACAAAGCATCTACTCCACCACCTTCAAGGAACAACAAAGGGCGAAGCTATAACCTACCTCACAACACTAATAAAATATGCAATATCAAGACAAGTTACCATAACATAGTTAAGCTTTACTACTGTTAAAGACATGTACAAGCATTATATCTTAACTGTATTAAGTTAAAGGTTTCCTAAATTCTAGATGGTTAAGGATTTGGTAATTTGTTTCCTAGTTGTAGGTGGTTAAAGGATATGAAAACCCAATTTTGTATATATATGTGTAGGTTTATTAGATTCCCGATTTTGGGAGCTGTGCTATGGACCCACCATGCTTCTGTTGTGCAGATAAAAGATGTAGGAGAAATGAAGTATTATTTCGGCATTGAAGTGCCAATGAGTGAAGAAGGCATCCTTTCTCAAAGAACATATGTTCTTGACTTATTGTAACAAACAGGGAAATTAGGTGCTAAACCATGTTATACACCTTTGATTCCTAGATTAAAACTTAGAAAAGATGATGGTGAACCATTTGGAGATCCCAAGAGGTGGAAAACTGAATTATATTACCACAACTCGTACTGACATTGCATATCTTAGGAGTATTGTGAGTCAATTCATGACTTCTATTTCAGTCAACCATTGGAGGTTAGATTGTTTGTTATTTGAAAGGAGCTTTGAGACTTGGGTTGAAAAATCATGGTCACATTAAGGGTTTTTCAAATGCAGATTATGGTAGGTTCCAAGATTTATGGTAGGTTCACTATTGGGTGTTATGTTTTTATGGGAAAAACTTGGTATCTTGGAGTAAATAGTTAAATGTCGTATCCAAATCAAGCACAAAATTTGAGTATTGAGCATTGGCTCAATCTACTTGTGAAATCCTATGGCTACAACAATTGTTGAGAGAAGTTCGATTTAAGATTACTGAACCAACTATATAATAGTGCAATAATTAGTTTGCTCTTCACATCATTTTTTATCCTATTCTTCATGAAAGACCTAAGCATATGAGGATTGATTGTTTTGAGAAAAAATTAAGGAAAAGCTCATTATTCCAAGATATGTAAAAGTCAGGAAGCAAATTAAAAATATATTTACTAAAACATTAAACGGGTCAGGATTAGTTATACTTGCAACAAGTTGGGCATGATTAACATCTATATTTTAGCAAAAGCATAAGGGAGAGTGTTAAAGCATGTAAAGGTATATTTTAGTTCTATTAGGTTAAGGTTTCCTAAATTCCAGGTGAATAAGGATTTGGCAATTAGTTTCCTAGTAGTAGGTAGTTGAGGATACGGTAACCTAAGTTAGTATATACGTGTGTATGTTCTTTAGGAATACAGGTAAGGAGATTTTGTGGGTTTCAAGTTACTACGAAATTTTAGCCCCTAATTGTCTGGTTTCTTGCAGTAAATCGAGGACATACTTCTTTGTGAAAAAAAAAAAAAATGTCTTTTTTGTTCCTTGTCTTCTCCATCACAAGAAATACTTCAATTCTTCTAAATCTTTTGTCTCAAACAAGGTATGAAAAAAACCACCAATAGAAGAGATGTTGGTGCATCACTTCCAGTAATAATAATATGATATAAGCAGGAAATAGAACAGAACAAAATTAAGGAAAATACACTCTTGTTAAAACTAGTCCAGTTCGAGAAAGACCAACTCTCCAACATAAAATAGTACTACAAATTTTTTATGCCTCAGCCGCAGAAGGGAATGGGCTGTTAGTTGGATCTAATCTTCTACTTCTACTAACCCCGACATGAACCAACCACGTGCAGGAGTGAATCTTCAGATTATGCAGACTACTATTCCCATGTTTCTTCTTTCGCTTCTTTTTTCTAAAATAAGATGAGATGACCACAAACTTGTTAAAATTAGACCATTTTAGATCAGAAGTGGCAACATCAACCAAACATAGATGTTTGAGATCAACTTAGTAACTTCCTTGTGTATGGCCCCTTCAACATGGGAATATCCAAGCTGGAAAGAAATTGGTCTTTAACAATATCAAATTTTGAAGGCAAGTCAGCTAAGATACTCAATACATCTGCTCACACTGTGCCTACTTCACCTTCATAGCAAGGGAGACTAAAAGGTAAGAGGACATTAAACTCCTCATAAGTTTTCTTGAAATCCATGAAATATGCAGTAAGCATTCCGTCCTTCTTTTCTGCTCCATAAAAAGTTCCACTTCATAATTACGAGTAATATTTAATTTCCTAAAATACAAGGACACAAAAAATTCCATTGATTATATAGCAACCTCCCAGTTATTGCTTTGTATGAGATTTCTAATCTACTAAGTGTTCTCACCAACCATCAACCGAGCTATCATTTATAGTATCAAGGTCGGGAACATCCTTGATAAGCTTTCAATACTTACCAATACGCATGAAATAACCCGAACATTTGTACTCCAACCCCAAATAATTAGAGGAACTAAATAATTTATGGTCGGTGATCGTCATAGTAGATGAGATCACTATTTTCCGCCTTTCTTCTGCCATATTCAACATGCTCCAACAATCTAGGAAATAAGAAATAAATGAAAGTACCAACACCATTCGACTAAGAAAAGGAGGCATCAAAATCTGTAGTCTAAAACCACAGAAAGCACCGAGATAACAGATCTCTGATACCATGTTATGAAAGAGCAATCCTGATTCCACATTATTAAAGCTCTCTGTAGGAAAGGGTACTTCTGGTGGCAAAGATAATCGGGCTGGTGATGATGCTACCTGATCTCCAATACCATGTTATTATGGAGCAATCCTGGGAAATGAATACAACATATATATATATATATGCATTCTTACAACACCAACTTCGGTAACTAAATCACTATAAATCAATTACTATAATCTATACACTCATAATGATACAATACCGGCTAACATCCTTGATGCAATTAAAGGGACGTATATGAATTTTCACCATAATCATTTATCACCTTGCTACTTCCGTTAGTGCCATGCATGAGATATTACTCAATACATGGAAGCTAAAGTACTAAGCTAACATAGATGTTGTATGGCCAACATCTTAGTAGCAGCTCATAAATTAACTTAGACAAAATAATCCTTCATTAGTGGATCTAAAGTTGCCAAATCCTACAAGAATTTTTTACAGTGACCTAACTTACTTGACAGTATGAATTCTGATTCAGGTTAATCTTTCTTAATCAAAGAATGAGCTGGAGCTCTTCAATGTGAGATGAAAATGTGAAAACTCACAAGCAGCATTCAACTTTCAGACGAGCTAAAGAAGTATACTCCACAAAATGCCAAGATGACAAGGATGAGTATAAATGATACGTATGATTAAATGAAGGGTCAACTAATCATAAAATGAGAAAGAAAGAATATTCCTTGTTCCCTATGTAGCCCCGGTTTTTATCTTGGGAATAAAAAATGTTTTGTAATACCAGGTGATGTTCTAAATTCTTCATTTTATGAAGAAAAGAGAGCATGAAACCTCTGGCAGTTCAATTCTTTAGTGGTTATTCTTTGAGGTTATTGGCATGTTAATATATCTTATTATGGAAAATGCGTGCATAAAAAATATAGAAGCTAATGGAGTTTAACTAAACCAGAGATATCATTGTCACTTCAAGAGGATGTAAGCCATGGCATGTAAAAGAACAGAATAATTAAATGGTAGGATCAGAAACAGAGGCAAAGCCAGAATCGAGACTAAAAAAAGTAATTAAAAAGTTCTACTGAACAAGAATTCATAAAAATAAAAAAAAAGAAAGCTTTCAAAACCCCATCAAAAAGTTGAAGCGTAAAAGATGCATAATCAACTCAACTCCCTGAACTGTGAATAAGTTCATCAATTGAAAATATTATCTTTAGTTTCGAGCCATTGAAGGAGGCATACCCGTCAAAGCTGTTTTCAGTGATTGCTCATCATTGATATTGACTTCGGTAAACTCTGAGTTTTCCCCTACTCTGTTCACCATGGCAGCACCTTTTTCCCTGTTATGGAGAAAAATCAACAGTTAGAATTTGGAGAAAAGCAGTTTGAAGAAAGATGAGAGGAAATAATGAACCAAAACACAATGGCCAAATATTCAAAATTTTAGAGAGACAAATCAAATTGAAAGCAAGAAAACCAGGCAAGAGATCATAAATCCGACAATTTGCAGTGACCAAATCCTCAAAATATGCAAATGTTATTTTTGACTCATTCCACAACTGATATATCAATACTAATAGAATGGCTAAATTCTGTTCATTCGCAATTCGTTGCATTTCATCACTTTGGATCAAGGCACATTCATGAAGTAATTAGTTCAACTTTATCACTTTGCAAAGAATATTGATGGGAAGACTGCTTCAAAAGGAAAGAAAGTCATGTATGTCTTGTGATGGGAAAATCGAACATTCAACCAAAACCCGCCTCCTCCACCAACTAATTTAAGAAGGAAATTATATTGAAAGAATACGTAAACAGAATTATACCTCAAAACAATATAAATATATATATATATATATAT
>JAWZTD010000145.1:1498852-1511255 GCA_035221335.1 Echites panduratus | reverse complement strand
CAAAATACATTAGCTCCCTTGCTGCCATCTTGGCACACTACACAAATCTCAATGTCAATCTCATCATCATCATCATCTTCTTCTTCTTCTTCTTCTTCTTCTTCTTCTTCTTTTAATTGATTCCCAACAAATTTACAACTGCTACAATAAGTACAAACTCCCATACTCAGATATTTCAACACTATATCAGCCATGAGATCATCGGTACAATCTAGCTCCGCCTCTATTTCTTCTTCCAATTCTTCATCTTCTTCTTCTTGATCTTCTTCGTAAAGATGGGTGTGATCTCCTGCTACCCTGTTGCTAAAATTTACTCTTCTTTGGATGATCCATCATTATTAGGAAGAAGTTGATGCCCATCAAGTTGCGAAGGACAATGGAGACATAGAAATAGTAAGGAGGTGTTGGAGAAACAAGGTACGGTTACTGGATTAACAGCAAAGTAAGCATAAGAATATTGTGATTGAGCTCAACCTCCTCCTCCATGACCAGGGTTTTGGGTGGAAAATCTCTATGGATATGAATATTGTTTTGATTTCTAATGGTGTTTGGGTGATCCATCGATGGTGTTGTTGTTGTGAGACAAATTTAAGGGTTAAAAAAAAACCCTCTCTTAACGAAATTGCCCCTTGTTTCTTTAGGGTTAATGCATAAAATGGATAGAATGACAACTTTGCTTAAGTCATGTTAGTTAGAGGGAAACTTTCAATAATTTAATAAGTTGGAGGACAAAAACCAAAATATGGGAAGGTTTAGGGTCAACTGGAGCTTTTTACCCAATAATTTTAAATTACCAATGACTTTGTTTAACTCATTTTTTTAACTCTTTTAAAAATTTTGATAACAATACATGTATAACATTTAATAATATTATAATACACAATTAAAAATTCTAAACATAATTTGATATTTGTTAACAAAAATAACTATAAATTTTGAAATATAATCATGCATTCAAAAATTTAATCTATAGCAATTTCCTCCTACCCTTCTATTTGTCACCCTAAAAAATTTACCTTTGGTACTGGTCCTATTTTTTAATTTTTTCATAAAATTGGTCCCTAACAAATTTGCAATCATTGTCTTTCATCATTTTGGACGAAAATGCTCAAAATAGTTAAATGACAAAGGTATTTTTGGAAACTGATATTTAAACATAAAATAAATTTAAAAAGTCCTACAAAACTCTTTTTTTGCTGTTCATCTTCTCTGATTCACTTTGGGGGTTTTTTACAAAATTCTATAGGTTTTGCTTCTATGAAAGACCTCATTCTATTTCCTCTACCCTTCTATTTGTCACCATAAAAAATATTTAAATGGAAGATTGGTAAATTTAATTCCTAATAGATTTACGTTTATTAACTCTAGCACTAGTTTTTATTTTTTCACAAAAGTGGCCACAAACAAATTTACGATTGGTGTCTTTTTCTTTTTGGACGGAAAATGTTCAAAATCGTTAATGACAAAGGTATTTTTGGAAAATGATAATTTAGACATAAAATAAATAAATAAAGTCCGACAAAACTCTTTTTTTTATTGTTCATCTTCTTCTCTTTTCTTGGGATTTTACTTCTCCTAACAACCTCATTCCATTCATCAACTTTTAGAGTACTTGGTTATTTTACAGAGGTGTCAAGAGTGATCTATTGCATTTTGATGCTTGTGGTGATTTCAGGTTATCTTAGGAGTAGGGCTAATTTTGCCCAGGACAAGAAAGAATTCCAAGACAATTGGTTGGTTTGAGGTCTTGTTTGAAGTTATATAAACTCTCCAAATGGCTGTAAATCTATAAATGAATGACTGTAGCTTAGGAAACTCGATTAGAGGGAATTTAACAAGTTAATCACTGCAGTTCACCTGGTTTCCTACATTGAACATGTTCCAAGAATAAGTCAAAATTACGATGCTCAATTGATATAGAAATCTGAACAAATCCATGTCCCCTCCTTCTCCAATCCTATGGTCTTTGACAACTACTACATTTTTTTTCTTTTCTTTTTGCTCTAAGTGGAAATAACTGATTAATGGCTCCATCTAGAAATCATATTAAATTTTTCTTTCCACAATTACATTTTTTTTGTTAATTTATAGTTTTAGAATGTTCAGGTATATACATATAATTCAAGAGATGATTTTCTCCAAAGATATGTATATAAATAAAAAAAGTATGTACGCATATAATGCAAGAGATGATTTTCTCCTAAGAGGGTTCAAGTATAGGTCCAAAGTCCAATTGAATTTGAAGTACTATTGAGTCTGATGACAAGTTGTCACCACAAGATGTCATCTTGGAAGAAGCAAAAAGGCCCAAGATTTTTGCAGGAAACCCAAAAGAAGTAATGAAGATGAACAATAACAAAAGATGATTTTGTGGGAATTTTTTAAATTTCTTTTATGTTTAAATTGATATTTTCCAAAAATACATCTGTCATTTATCAATTTTGAGAATTTTCTATCCAAAAGGACAAAAGAAACCTATCTTAAATTATTATGGAATAATTTTGTCAAAAAATAAAAAAATAGGAACAAATTTACCAAACATAAATTTAGTGGGGACTAAATTCATCAATCTTCCATATTCAAGCATTTTAACATACTAAGCAATGTCATATATCATATATTATTACAGAAAAACTTTTATATGGATTTGGTATTTTGGTTCATGTGGATATGCACCTCTTAATCCACATTGAACCAATGCTAGTAAATGAACATGTATCTTTTACTTTAGATCCTAAAAATAGTGACATTTATTTATTTATTTATTTTCCTATGTGTCTTGATATGACTCATAAAGTAATTCGTGTCAACATGGACCTTGGTTCGTATATGACTTTAGCTAGGGGTGTTTGTAGTATAGTTTGGTTTGGTTATCATTAAATTTTCTAACTCAACAGTTATAATCGGTTATAAGAATCTCTTAACCGCCGATTATAAATTATAGAGTGTAACCAAACCAAACCATTTATAATCGATTATGGGTTGTTTGGTTAGGTTAATAAAAGATTAATTTTGTTTTCTATTTTTATTATTTTATATAAAATATATTTACTTTATTTTTATATATTATATTAAATAATATTTTACTTTTATTATTACAGTTTACATCAGTTAATAACAGATTAAAATTTCATTTTCTATTAAAATTATTTTGTATATAGTATAATTATATAATGTATTATAATTTTTATATTATTATAGTTAATCAATTTGGTTTGGTTACAACCAATTAAATTTTTTTATAACCGATAACTGAACCAAACCATCAAGAATACTTGTTTTTTCAACCGATTAGAGGTCGATTTTAGTCGATTTTAAATTAGTTTGATTTGGTCGATTAACTTTAATAGGTTCTAATTGATTTTGAACACCCTCTAACTTTACCACTAGGCTGAAAAGCAATAAATACCCCGTAACTGTCTCAAAATCTTATTTTTGTCCTCCAATTTTCAACGTTATGGTTTTTGTCCTCCAACCACTAGAAGGGATTGAAAGTAATAATTCCGTCCATTTTAAGCATTTAGTCCTAATGTAATCATGCCACATGTAGCTCATGCCAACTTTCATAGGGATAATTTCATTCTCAACCTGCACCATATCCTTTTGTTTTATTCTGTTCCATTTTGATTTCTGACCACTTCATTAAAGTTTCTCCACTTCTCTTCTTTGCCTCTATTTCTACTTCTCTTTTTCCCTAGGCCTTATCACCCAAATATCTTCAAGTAGCCCAATCTTCTTTGCTTAACACAAGCAACCCATTACATGACGTTGACTAGCCACTTCCATCCTTGATCTGCTAGATCTACAACCAACCTCCACCCCAAGCCCAGATCTTAACCTTATACACTAGATTCCTACTAGATCTACAACTTCCACCAAGATGGCACCAATTTCAAACAAATTCTTCCTGTAGTAGCTAAAGGAAAGTTTCAAGGTATCATCAATGTAACACCGAATTAATCCTATCTATTTGGTGATTATGAAGTGTTAACATTAACAACAAAAAAAAAAAAAAAAAAAAACCATGTGGCTAGAAGTTAACAACTTTAAAATTGATGCAAATGACCTTAAGACTTTTTATAAATGGATATTAAATATTGGTGATGGAAAAATAAGAGACCCTTTTTGTCGAATATGCTACTTTTAAGAGTCATGAAGATATGTTGATCATTGGTGCAAAAGGAACCTATGTCAGCTATTGTTAGGGCAATTTATTAGGAAATACAAATTTGGAGTTCTAGCAACAGAGAAATTCTTGCACCAACATTGGATATAGTTGAAATTATTAATAACAACATGGTTGCCATGAACAGAAAGGAGAGCCAAAATTTCTTTAGTTCAGATGTGTCGTGCAAATCTAATGAGGTTCTAATAGTTTAGATCTACTACATACTGTAAATTCTTCAATTCAATAGCTTGCTCTTGAATTTCAAATCATTTCTTGCACCTAAAGTTGGAACACTTGTAATATTGTTGAGAAACATTGACACACCATGTGGTTTATGCCAATGGTTCTCAATTAGTTTTGACGAGACTTGGAAGGAGTGTTGTATAAGCTAAAATTATATTTGAAAATAACGTCGGGCAAATTGTTTATATTCCAAGGATGACATTGACTCCATCAGTTCCAAGAATAACATTTAAATTTATGTGGTGATAATTCTCTATCATAATAGCATATGCTATGACAATCAATATAAGTCAAGGTCAATCACTGACTAATGTCGATACTTTCTTAAGAAGATATGTTTCACTTATGGAAAACTTTATGTAGATGTTTCAAGAGTGACTAAGAGGAAACGCTTGACAATTTGTCAAAAAACTAAAAATATTGTGTACAAAAAATTTTTAAAAATTTTTTAATTACACATATTTATATTAATAAAAATTTTAAGATTAATTTTTTTTTTAGTTTAACTATATATCAAATAATATAATAATATTTCACATTTGGAGGAAGCATATCAATCGATTAGAAGGTGCAAGTTTTGAGTTTCCAAAAGAAATATATGTTGAAAAATATTTATTTGGTTGTCAAAAAATTAGGTTATTGTTAGAATGTTTATTGCCTCGTTGTGGAAGCTAATCCTTATACTTGGTAATGATGCCAAGATATTATGGCGTATTCTCAAAAAATTAGAAAATTATCCTTCTTGCAATTATGATCAATCAAATCAAGAAAGCTCATCTAAACAGCAAATATAATATGGTGCATGGTGATGTTATCACCAAAATAGTTGATATTTCAATGTCTATATTGATGTTATTCTTGGAAGTTTGTCAAATTATCAGAACACTAGAAAACACATGATGATTCAAATGGGATAGAGAGAAGAAGAAAAGGTAAATGGTATCTAGGAAAAGAGCTTTTAACATTGTGCTCTTGGGATGAACATGTACTTCTAGGAGTGATGTAAACCTATGATCATCAAGCATCATGACCAAACATCATTTAGAAGCAAATTCTTGAGGAATCATAAAATAGGTCCGTTGGGGTAGAAGATAAGTCATTGTACTTAGATATGCTATAGGTGAGATCACATTATAAAGATCAATAGCCTTGTATGTTGGGTACTTTAGTTACTTAGTTAAGACAGACTCATACAATAGGGTCTTTATGCCATTTATGAGACAGGTTAATTGCTCACTTGTGTGTTGTTCTAAGTTGGATTACTAAACCAGAGGCCTCAGTAGTACAATTATTGTTATATTAAATATTCTTCTAGTCAGTATCCACTGCTTCAATGATAAAATAATTAGATACCTAAGGATGGTAGATGCTATTGAGTAAGGTGATAGTACTCATGACCTAGGCTCAATAGTGAATGTTACATAGAAGGTAAAATTTGTCAATACACCTATAAATCAATGACTAATGATTGAAATTTACTCAACAAGCCTTTTGTTTCTACAGTAATGTGTCATGGATTATATCATCTTCTTATGGTGATAAAAGAAAGTGTTTAGAATGACTAAGTATATTGATACTAAGTAGTAAGGTATTTTGGTCATATAGCCATAAACATTGTGTCTTAAGGTCCCCCTAATCTAGCCCTGTTGTTCATGAATGATTTTATATTGTTCTTAAATAGGAGATTGGAGAAAGGAATTAATTTTATTCTAGATGACATTAATAATTCATTAAGGATTTATAATCCTTGGAATTATTTTTTTGGGTTTAAATAAAATTAATTAGTTATTTTATTTTGTCCTATAATAATTTGGATTAAGGTCCATAAAATTAATTATTGGTGAGTTTAAATAAAATAATGGAGTGGCTAATTATTTTTGTTAATGAGATTAATAGACTAAGAATAAAAATAAATATTGAGTTTTAAATAAAGAGTTAGAATATTTATGTATTGGGTCCTTTATTCAATGGATAATTATTGAACCTTTAATCAAATAAAAGGATAGTGGCTATTGGATTCTTGGCCATATAAGCCTTATTGTAATTATGTTGTTATAATAGGATTATTTATAAATCTTAAAGCTAATTTTCTCTACAAAAAAATTATAGTGTGACTGTTTAGTTCACTCCACTTTCTGTCTCTCTTCTATTTGCTCTTTCTGTTCACCCAAATAGATAGGGAATAGATTAGAAGATCTTAAGCTTGATAAATCAAATGTCTAGTTCAATTCTAAGGACTAGATCTTGTTTTTATTCTGCAACATTTAACTAAGGTATGTTCTTGCTCTAGTTTATGTGAGAAAATTTTTTAGATCCTTGGATTATGGATCTTGATTCCCCATGGATTCAAGATTCAGCTTAATATAGTTCAAGTCAATTATATTGACGTATGTTATTTTGCAAACAGAAACCAATATCTTGATTTGGTTGACTCCACAACACCCAAGCCTCAGTTGTTGTAGCCCTTTTTTAGTTCTAGTAAGAGCCCTAAAAGAGGAGTTCATGTTCTCTCTAGAAGAAACTACGTTGGTCCCTCTTGATATCTTGGTTATGCTAAGAGCTACCCTGTCACTATCCTTCTCTACTTTCTCTGTCGATACCGATATCACTTTGATCCCAATTCTCTCAAGTAGAAATATTATATGTTGTTTATAACTCAATCTTACATGCCTTTATATCAGTCAAGGCTTGAAAAATATCCGTCTTGTTTTGCGAGAATCATGGCCTTTTTCAAGTCTTCATCGACTGATTTTGCACTACTTTCAACTATTGTCTCCCCAAATTGAAATGCAACTTCTTGTGATTAAAATTCATTCCAGAAATTTGGATCTCCTTAATTCTTCTTTTACTTGAAATATTTATATATATATATATATATCACTACTAGAAAATCCCAAATTAAAGGGGGATTTGATTGGGAAAATTTTCCACCTTTAAAAATGACGTTGCAAAAATTTAAAGGGGAAAAGAAGGCTGAATTCCGCCTTTAAATTTAAAGGGGATCAGAGGGGGACCCTTTGATTTCCCACTTCTTTTTCACTATATTCCCCTTTAATTTTTCCTCGTAGACTGTCCAGTGACATTCTGAAGGGGGAATTCCCCCTTCAGTCCCCCTCTTTTCCACTTGTAATATAAAAATATTCCCTTTAATATAATGACATGGCACTTTTTAATATTATTTTTAAGAATATAATATAATTTTATATAAACAATAAATAATAAACTAAAAAATAACTTATATAATAAAATTGTATATATATCAAATTAATCCAACAATAAAAATAAAATACATTTATAAAAAGATAATAAAAAAACAATAAACAAGCAAAATTAAAAATAAAAATTCCAACGAAGTATTTAATATTCACTAATCATCATCTAAAAATACAAATATAATCCGTTCATCAACTGAAATCTCATATCCACCATCTCGATATCCATCATCCAAATATCTAAAAATGAAAATGAAATAATACAAAAAATCAATTAAGAAATAAGAATACAACAATTAATATAATATAACATGAATCTAATACCTATTATTTAAAACTTTATCAAAAATTAACAAAAGAACATATATACTTACTTAATGATCAGATTCAATCTTATCGCTGTCATCCTCAGTAGCTGCAATGATATGAGGCTGATGTTGTGTTGTTGTCGGAGCAACCAGATGCAGGTATCGAGATGTCGATGTAGTAGGATACATAGGAGGTGCTCCGACAGGTGGAGTGTGATATGATGAAAGCCAACTATTTAGATTTATTGGGAATGTTTGCTGCCACTGTCTAACCACAGATAATTCTTCTCGAATTACTATCAACGTTCTCTCAAGAGATGATTCACGGGTGGAATATCTCTTCTCAAAGGGCGGGATTCTTGGGTTTCAGTTTCATGTAGCCATTTTGCTTCCCTTCTTGTTCTTCCCTCCTATAACATGTATGTAGATCTCTTCCTCTGATGGAGCCCTACATGAACTGGAACCAGAAGATTGAGATGAAATAGCTTTTATTTTTTCCTACAAAATAAAACAAGAATGATTAATAATTATAAACATTAAAAATACGTTACGAAGTTAAACTATAATTTAAAATTCTTACCACAAATTGCTCAGCCCTATTATCAACATACGTGTTGCTCCCTCGACTTATGTGTGTAGCATCGAAATGCTCCAAAAGAGTAGGAGATCTCCATAACTTTTTCTCCTATTTTAAAATCATAACATTTAAAACTTTACAATAATATAATATTAATATATAATATTAACTAACTTTATAATAAAAACCAACTTACCAATTTCTTTACCCAAGACTTGCTTGAGACAATCCCCCCTGTCCACCTTGTGCGTCCTATCTCAGAAGACCTATTTGCCTTATTTTGTTATGAGAGTTTTTTGAATTTTTCAAAAGCCCAATACTCTCTCAATCCGTCCCAAACATCTACGTGGCTCCCCGTTTTTCATCCTTATGCGCACATACAACTCTGAGAGACAACGGCTTGCTTGGTGACAGAAAGCTTTGAACATGTGATAGTAATGTTCTAGGTCTCATGTTACCCATTGCTATTTAATAAAAAAACACATAGTTAACCAAATTTAATAAATAAATAAATAAAAGAAATTTAGAACAACTTATTAATTCAAAACATACCTGCCACTCACAAAACCACATATCCACCTCCGTGGTGGTATTGAAGAGAAATTAGAATTTGGCTGGTTCAGATATAGTGAAATAACCTTACTAATAAACCTAGATCCTTTCTCAGAAGGATGAAACCTATGATTAAAATATAATATAAAAAATGTTAGTGAAAATCTAATATATTATGTCATTAATGACATGAATAAAGTTTCGGGGTACTTACTCATCTTTTCCAACTGGTTCCAAATATAGTTTGCCACATTCCGGTATTTCAATCCCATTGGCATGTGATGAAATGTCAGAGGAATGAAGATGAACATCTCATTGTTGATGAGTGATAAAGGAATCACGATGATCATATTCCTGTGGAGGAGGGTCAGAAGAATTAATATGAACATTTCCCTACTGAGGCTCAAAGGCTTCACGATGAATTGACTCTCGAGCTGATGGCTCAGTGGGGGCCCAAAACTGATGGGGACCATGGAATGGACTTTGTGGTTGTGAAGGATGGACAAATAGGAAAGGGTTAAAATCACCGGGATGAACCGGTGGTAAATGTGTATGCTCATATGCAGGATAAGGTGACACGGGCATATGAAAAGTGGAAGGAATACTAACATGGTAATATGCCCCCTGTGAAAAATTTGTAGGATAAATTCCTTAAGGTCTAAGGGTTGTCATAGTGGGGAAATCATTTACTTTTTTCTTCCCCTTATCTTTATGGGTTCTACTACCACTAGAAGCCCCACTACCGGGCCTAAATAAACTCCCATTTCTGCTGTTACCCCTACCGTTATTTCTATCCTCACTATGTCTAACATGATTCTGATCCATATATATGATACCTGTAAATGTAATAAAAGTGAACAATTGACTGTAATAAACTAATAACTAATAAAAGTGAACAATTGAGTGAAATGGACACTCTAGTGTTAAATTAGATCAAGTATAGAAACTCAACAAAACATAAGAGATAAAGCAAAATTGGATATTTGATAATATCCTAAATAATAATAATAATATTAATTAAGGCTTTTTAATTTTAAATTTTGTCCTGAAGTCATTCTAAGTTACCTATTTTAATATTTAATTAAACCATTTTTGTTTAGTCTCCCCATCATTTTGAGTTTTTTAATTTTTTATCTTAAAATATTATTTCCTTTAATAAAGAAAAAATAAGCTAAACGTTACTTTTAGACTCAATGTTCAAATGGTACTAGTTATTTTTAAAAAAAAAATACAAGTATACCTAGTCAAAGAAGCAAATTATCTTTTAAGACACTTGTGTAAATTATTTGTCAAAATAGATTTTTCTTTTAATAATAATAAAATTCAGTATAACTACTTAATAAACTTAAGAGTTAAGTAATAAGCTTACTTTTAACATGTACAATAAACTTAAACTTAACATAATATTTAACAAATCAACTTTAAATTAATAAACAAATAAATTGTACTCATTTTTATAAAAATTTTGACAGAATCTTCCCTATATTTGGGGCATTTGATAAACACTTAGGCCACAAATAGTTCAACCTATAAACCACAATCCCATCCATTCGGGAATTCCGAACACCGTAAACATAACCTTTTCTCTGTTCTCCCCAACTGAGACACATTCATTCATATCCATAAAACAGAAACAAAAAAAAAAAAGACAGAGACGAGATAGAGAAAGAAAACACAATTATGAGTAGCAAATAAACCTTGACATAAACCTGTATTTTATTTATATGTATTTTATTTGTATGCTTTTTTACATAAACCTGCAAGTAGCAAATAGATTCAAGCTGGAATCAATTGCTATGATAATATAATCAACAAAAAAAATAGCAAATAGATTAAAGGTGAAAAATAAACTATTTGCACCGGATAAACTACAAAATTATTCAAGCTGGAATCAATTGTTGTGCTTAAATAATCAACAAAAAATAGCAAATTCAAAGAACGTGAAAAATAAACTACTTGACAGGATAAATAATAAAATTTCAGCAAAACAAAAATAGAACCTCTCTAGTCCAACCGAGTGTCAAGCCACAAATCTGGGTAGTTTTTCTTCAAAAGTTTTAATCTTTAAATTTTACTTGTAATGGTGTCTCTCAAACAAAATGATGAAGGAAAAGATATAGCTTGATATTTTCATTCTCGTTAAATTACTACCACAAACCCAAACAAAATGTGCAAGAATATTACAGAAACATTGACAAAAAATGCCAAAGCATACATTTTGGCTGGGTCTACAGGCATGCTCTTTCGGACTAAATTGAAAAAAGCTATCCTCAAGATATCACACTCTCAAAGAGAGATTAGAAAAAAAAATGCAGACATTAACCATCAAAGTGCACCAACAGAGATAAATGTAAAAAAAAAAAAAAAGAAAAAGGAAACAGAAACATACCTGTGAGCTGTGCCGGCAGAGAGAAGAAGCACTAAGCAAAGGAGGCACACCTGTCGGCTAGATCGGAGAAGTGGCATCAGGGAATGAGGAAGAAGAACACTGGAGAAGGAAGAGGAAGCGAGCTCTCGAGTCTCAGTAGAAATTTCAGTGTAAGAATAAGGAAACACTAAGGGATTAAGTAAATTTGGGGGAAAATGAAAGGTTTTTTTGTGTTTGTCTGGAAAGAAAATAAAATAAAATAATAAAGATAGCAGCTAGCATGAATGTGTCACGTGTACTATATTTCCAATCTTTCAAAATGTTAGGCAAGGAAAAGATTAAAAAATATTAGAGGATCGGCGAATAAGAAAGTTATACATATGTATGTAGAACTGTTGAGGTTCAAGTTAATTTTATATAAATAAATAAATAAATATATATATATATATATATGTAAATGGTGATGGATCAGTAACTAATTAATTAAGGGACGCTTTCATACCTCTCCATTCATAAAATATATGCAAAGGGTTCATGAATATTTCCAATCTATAGATGAAAGACTACTGCAAAAGGATCTAGTTTGTTAGAACCTAAAATAATCATTTGTTATAAATGCCCAAAAAAAATGACAATTGCAAAGAGATATTTTGTAGACATTTATATGCAAAACCAATAACCTGGTCAATGGAGAAAGCTATAGCCATTTTAATTTAATTTTTTATCCCAACAACTCAAAACAAAATGCCAATGGATCATCTAATCAAAAGTTAAATTAACTGTGTATATATAAATATATATATATATATATATTTATATATATAATCATTATTGTTTTTAATTTTTCTAATTTGACCTCATGATTAATCATTATGTTAGTTTTATAAATAACATAACATTCAAAATATTACAATAACTTTTATAGTACATTGACAATGAATTAAATTAAATATATAAATAATATTCTAATATTAT
>JAWZTD010000145.1:1475944-1498752 GCA_035221335.1 Echites panduratus | reverse complement strand
ATCTTGCTTTACTTTCTCATATTGAGCCAAGGATCATTGATGAGGCTCTTGATGATGATTTTTGAATTATGGCCATGGAAGACAATATGAAATAATTTGTTAGAAGCTACGTTTGGCATTTGGTGCATAGACCTAAGGACCATCCCATCATTGGTACAAAATGGATATTTCGAAACAAATTAGATAAGGATGGAAAGGTAATTAGAAATAAGGCTAGATTGGTTGCCCAAGGATTCAAATCAAGAAGTGGGCATTGATTATGACGAGATTTTTGCTTCCATTGCTATGCTATATTAGAATTTATTCATACATTATTAGCCTTTGCATGTTTTTAAAGGTTTTAAACTTTATCAATTGGATGACAAAAGTGTCTTTCTATATGGTTTTATTGATGAATAATTTTATGTTGAACAACCTTCCGATTTTTTACATGAACAATTTTCAAACCATGTCTTCTAGTTTACAACAGCTTTATATGGTATTAAACAAGCTCATAGAGCTTGGTATGAACAATTAAGTGATTCAAAAAGTTTTTTTTTCAAGAGCAAATGCCAACAATACTCTTTATATTGAGTGCAAAGAACTTTTCAATATCTTACTTGTTCTAATATACGTTTATGATATCATATTTGGTGCTACTAATGAGACTTTGTGCAAGGATTTTTCACTTACTATGCAAGCAGAATTCGTGATGAGCATGAATCAAAAGTCATTGGCATTTCTATATGCACATCTACCAAGATGGACAAAGATGAAATTGGTATAAAGGTAGATGAAAGCAAGTATTAAGGTATGATTGGTAGTTTACCTTATTTGATTGCTAGTAAACCGGGTACTATGTTTGTTGTGTGTTTACGTGCTAGATTTCAATCATGTTCTTAGGAATCTCATCTATATGCTATTAATTGTTTTGATAGATATCGCATGGGAACTTATGATTATAGTTCGTGATACTCTAGATTTTCTATTTGTTTTATTGTTTCATCCTAGTTGATGTTGGTTCCAAAGTTGAAACTAAGAGTTTTGAAATATATGTTTAAGAGTCTTTTGTATCCTATCATGGAGTAAATATGTATTTTACCTTCCTTACCTAAAACAAAATATATTCTTGTGGCAAGTATTTATGCACAACTATTTTGAATGAAACATCAGTTACTTGACTATGGATTTATATTTGAACATGTGCAAATATTTTGTGACAATACTAGTGTCATTGATCTTTCAAAGAATCCCATTCAACACTCTTGCACAAAGCACATTGGCATAGAACATCATTTACTTAGAAATCATGTCCAAAAAGGTGACATTTCTATGGATTATATGTGCGCAAATGAGCAAATTGCTGATACCTTTACTAAATCATTACCCGAAGATCATTTTATTTTTCTAAGAAGGGGTTTGGATATTTCAAAATTCCATGACTGACTTATGTTTTCTGTTGAGAATATTTTTTCTAGACTGTCTGGACTTTGGACTCATTCTTAGGAATTTGGACTGTCCAGAATGCATTACTTTGAGAGTCCAGAAAAATTCCAGTAGCTTATTGGAAGCAAGCTCAAGACTTTTAGACACAAGTTTAGAACGTCAACCTAAACAACATATGTACACACCCGTTTTAAGCCAATCTTGACCTACTTGGTTGGCTCATCTTTTTAAAACTACCTCCGTTATTTTTATTTAGTACCAAATTTCTTCAACCTAAGACTATGTCATTTTTTGTCAAAAAAAAAAAAAAAATTGACTTCTCTTTGGGGACAAAGATAATAATGGGCTTGGTGAGACATGTCTCCCAGAAATATATAATAATGAGGAAGTCCATTTGATGGTGAAGCATATATATTTGAAAGATCTATTCCATGAGAGTCTTGGATTTGGTGCTGCAAAAAATGATAATGGAAGCTTAGCTATAGTATTGCTCGGACCAACAACCTCATCTCGCCAACTTTTTTTTTTTTTTTTACTTCAAGCCCTCTAGTCAACACCTTCACTGCTTGTTAAGGATCAAGGAACGGATTGATATTGTTGATGATTGTTTAATCTCAAATGGATCAAACAAAGACCAATGGAAAGCAGTTGCCTTTATAGTAGGCAATAGACGGAAAAGACGAACTCCCGTGGACTTATTGATTGGGATGCTAAATTTTTACTTGATGATTTCAAGGAACAAAATCACAAGTAGTCACATGACCATCTTGTATCTGATCTAATGTAGGAAATTGTTTTGGAAAGATGGCACCTCAAAACAAGGGCTGGAGAGAAAAGGAAAAGAACAAGATATTTCAAATGACAAGCTACTCACTTGGTTATTCAAAGCCCATGGGATACAACTTAAAGATGGAAAATTCAGTGAATATGTTATAATACTCTCACAGCTGTGTAGATGCATAGATTTGAAGTTTCTTCAAGCTTATGGAGTGAAATTGTCTCAACAGTCTCTAAAAGAACAAGGAAACTAATGACACAGCACATTGAAATAAATTTGGTCATGAAGAGTTGATTTTTGAAGCTGAAATTTTAGTTCATGGGTGTGAATCTAGGAATTATATATATCTAAAAAGGAATTGGAAGCCAAGATTGATGCATCAATTAGGTTGTCTAAAGAGGAGAAGTATTGGAGGAAAATGAAAATCAAACACAATAGACTCCCAAACTGAAAGCATCTCCATTGTTGATATGAAAGTTGAGATTGAATGAAGCATAAAAAAATTGGAGACGAAGAAGCCTTTAGTAAGTTGGAAGGGGATTGCTTCACATTCTAAATCTTGTTACAAGACTGTCCATGCTGCTACTTGCAACCTGTGTCAAACTACTACAAAAAGGGAACAACAACCATTCCTTGACTACCTTTTTAGATGGTTTCAAATATTTATCATAATATGTGACTCTTTGTTGTGTGTGTTTTGATTTGATTTTTTTACAATTTAGTACCATGTGAGCTAATATATTTTCTTTGGGCTACTTACTTTTATAGAATTGTTTTATGTAAATATGACTATTAAATGTTGAGCATGATCTTGTAGATACTGTTGATATTTTTTGAATGATGCCAGAAGGGAGAGTTGTATCTGATTTTGATGATTTTATATGTCTTTATGGGTAATGTGGTTTATGGTTCTTGTTCCTCTTATGTGGTACGTTTATGAGACATTATACATATATGTTTGTGTGTTATGCTTTGATGATTTTTACATGATTAAACTTTCAAACATGACGTGATGGTTCAACACTGTTATTATTCTAAATGTGGTTTGAATTGACATGCTTGTTAGCTTCTGCTAACTTATGTGTTGAGTGTCCTTTTTTATGATGCCAAAAGAGGGAGACGAATTGGCATGCTAGCTGATTTTCTATGCTTGTTTTATGATTTTCTATTATTGTTGGGCTAGTAAGAATATTTTGTTGTAGTGGGCATGAATCTCCTTAAAGAGAATGATATATCGAGTCTCAACCTAAAGTTTTTCTGTAAAAACTGTCTATTGAAATTGTTATATCACCAATAGAATCTTTTTAAAATAATTTCTTTAATTTTTTTTCTTATAAATCCGTGCGTGACAAAGTTTAAAATGAAAAAGAAAACTATACATATAGTTCGATAATGGTACTTACACTATCAAGTCATATACAACGGGCTTTTTTGCGATGGTCAAAAGACCGTCGCAAATAGGTCTTTCTTACGACAGGCCTTCATATATACTTGTGATTTTATACAACGAGCCACCATATATTGTTCAATATATATGATGACCCGTAGGGAAAAATGTTTTTTATATGACAAATGTAAGGCCGTCATATATAATCAAACGTATATATGACGGTCCATAGAAAAATACATTTTCCCTTAGTATTTTGGTTTATATAGATGACTCCAAGGTTGTTGTATATAGTTGTACTTTTATACAATAGCTTTAGGTCGTCGTATATGTGTTTTATTATATACACTAGCTCATATGGCCGCCGTATAGTTTCTTTTATATGCGAGGTCTTAAGGCCATTGTATATGTGTTTTTTTTTATGTGAATATATTTATAAGAATAAGATCATTTTAACAAAAGTATGAGTTAATGTAGCGGTTTCACGTCTTGGGGGAAATATTGTGTGGGTGTAGGTTTGAATCCAACTTTCACGATTTTTTAAATACTATTTTTGTTTAATTCTTTTGAATTAAATACTTTTAAAAAAACTATTTAAAATCACTTTCCCTCCACTTCTAAATTTGTTTTTTTTTTAACTTTCCCTCCACAATATATAAAAAATATTCTCTTATATTTAATATAATATTTTAAATAACATAATATTCTTTTTCTCTTATTTGACAAGTAATATTTGCTTAGATGGTAAAACAGTCTTTTTTATATGTAAAAGGTTATAGGTTCAAGTTTTTTTCTTTTCTTTTAACTTGCCAAGCATTTATATATCAATATTTTTACAATAAAAGTTGCATTATTACCTAATATTTTAATCGCATTCCCTTCATGTTTCTGGTTTAGCTTTTCATTTTTCCTCCATTTCTATTTTATAATTCCTTCACTTTCCCTCCATGCAATATATATATATATATATATATGTTCAATATTCTCTTTTTATATATGATATAATATTTTTGGATTGGTAGAGGGTTAAACTCATACCAAGTTCAACCGGGTTTTTATTTTTTATATTTATTTTAAAATAAATAAGACATAATAATATGTATAGTTTTAGAAAATGTGAATATATTCATAAGAACAAAAATATTTTAACAAAATTGTAAGTTGGTGTAGCAGTTTACGTTTTGGAACTTTTCTTCAAGTTTGTTGATCGGCAAGGGTTTGAACCTAACTCCCAACTAAGTCAAACCTTTAGCTTTTTTAAAAAAAAAATATTTTTGCAAGTCAAAATGAGACATTCAATTTTGGAAATAATTCATACTAATAAGAATATCACAATCATAATATAGCACTAGAGATTATGATACCTATAAGATACCTTCACTGTTACGTGACTAATAGGGACATAAGAGTTTACCCATAGCATTTATATGTGTATATATACATATATATATTTATATGACAGAGAGAGAGAACAATTCAACAGAGAAACAGTTTGAGACAAATATATGTATTTTAACATTTCACTAAATTATTGCTAATCTCAATTATCAAAAAGAAAGAAACTAAGTTCTAATAAATTTAATTCTAGATGAAGAGGGTATTATTTTAACTATTCAAAAAAATTGAAAATTTTAAATTAAGATTTTTTAAATTTATAAAATAATAATAAATTATAATATAACTAGTATTACAAATCACAAATTAATAATTAAAAAAATTAAAAATAGAAGATAGCAGTGCCAAAAACGAAATCCACAGCCCAACTTAAACTTTTCCCAAAATTTTAAACTTTTCTCCCTTTTTTTACTTGTAAATGTGGTTGTCTCCCTCTCTTTAACCCACTACTTTCAACTCTCTCCTTCCCCTTTCAACTCTCTCCTTCCCCCTCCCCTCATTTCCCCTAAATTCTTTACTGAGAATGGCATTTCTCTCGTTGGCTCAGTTGTGTAAATTCTCCTAAGTGTTTCCCTTAACTTGCATTATAGAGTTTCTAGTGCTATTTGATTTTTTTTTTTTTAGACCTTAAGCAACCATAACCATTGCCACTATTAACAAAAATTCAACACGGTGGTGAATGGGTGGTTACGCCAATAGACATTTCTTTTAGTTTCATCTCTTTCAACTAATGTTGATGAATTATAGAGGGGGACTATTATGGAGTATTTTCAATGTTGAAAAAGAAAACCCTTTTAAGCACAACTGTACATTTTTAGCATCAGATTCTTTTTTTTCCTTCTCAATAATTTGGATTTTTCTTTTTTTTTTTTTTGTTTTTCTTTGAAAGAAAATTTTTTTTCTTTTTTGTTTTCTTTCAGAAAGGTTTTTGTGGTGATAATTTTTTGCTGTTGTTTTTCAGGCCTCAAAGAGGTGCTATGGTAAGCTAAGCTAAACTAAGCTAAGAGAGCTTTGAGCAGATTCATATGCTTTGCTATTGAAAAGAAAAAGCATTGCAAAAAGCGTCACATCAAGAAATCCCTCTTTCTTTTTCTTTTTCTTGGTCGGAGAAGATTCCTCAGAATTCGAATTGTCCTAACTTTCATGGGTTTATTTTTCTACCTTAGGTGTTGTTCTATTTGTTCTCAATGTTTTTCGGATTGATAACTCACAGGGTTTGGCAAAGACTACGTCGATGTTGTTTCAAGCATTTCTGCAAGCCATGAGGTAGGTGGTTTGATTTTGTCCCGTAGGTGTCAACATTAACTAAGATAGAAAAATTTTGGATCTTATATTCTTGATAAATGTGAATGTTTTTGAATTCAAGAATGTTTACTTCTTGCCCTTCTGCATTTTCTTTAAAAAAAAAACATATTTTTGATGAAGTCGTTAAGTTATGGCTTTCTTTGACTGCTAACATTTCACTGTTAGGTGCTTTTCTTCCACTTTCAGATCCATATTGTGTGTCAATTTTAAAGCTAGAGTTTTTTTTTAACAATGTTGTGTACATGAACTTCACACTGGGCACCTTGACGATACTGCTAAACACCACATTATTTCCAAATCCCCAGTTGTTTGAAACAAGATGAAAAAAAGGGAGGCTGATGAGAGAAGGCAAATGATGCTTACCTAGATTCTGACACCTGGGGCACAAGAATGATTGGCTTGGATTGTTTTTTAAAGCCTGAGAAGGCTAGAGGAGTTGAGGATGTTACAATACGAGCAGTTGGAATGGGTCAAATCATTGAAAAGGTTTCTAAGGATAAGCTCATATCATTCTTGAACAAATCAACACTCAAACCACAAAGTAGACTAAAGTAACCATTCAAAGTTGCCGCAACCTTCTTGAGGATGATTATTAGCATGTTTCTATCCTGTACTTGATATTTGATAAATAGATTGCTTATTTCATGTAAGAATTTCTATTTCTCATGTCTTATAATTTATGTTGTCTACCTAATTGCCTTTGATATATTTGTCTAAATTGAAAATGTGATAATCGGCACTTTCTATGTTATATATATACCAACCTCTAATTTTTCATACTCAGTATAAAAATCAACTTTTTTTTATGAGGAAAAAAAATGTTTGTGATTGGATGTGTAAAGAATTTCAATCAATTGTTAGCTTGGTGGTTTGAGATACAGAGATGACTCTTTCTTTGGTTGGTGATAAAAAGTTAATGGGTTTTACTGTAATTTTAACTATAGAATAATCATTTTCTTATATTTGGCACTTACTAATTATAGAAAACTCTGTAATTAAATTCATGGATTTACTATAATTTTAACTATATTAGTTTGTTTGTGATTCTAGTAACTTATTTGCTCCACTTTTCTATATTTTGAATTTTGATATGCAATATTCATACTTCCTGCTCTGTAATAATTTTGAATTTTACTGTAATTTTCTTTACTCTATTAGTGAACTGTTTTGGTAAAAACAGATGAGGGTTTCTCTAGCATTTTTCTGGGCTATTTTGCTCTATTCTTGCTTTAAGATGTAGATTGAACACCAAATGATACACTTTCTAGTAGTCCTAGAGTGTCGGCAACTAATTCTTTGCAGCTGGATTGCTATAGTAATCTAACAACTAATTCTGGAAAATTTTAATGCTTTTTTACTACTACAACTTGGTGGTCACTTGATGGATTCTTGTAGCAAGAACCTTATATTATGTGGCATATTTCTTCTTCTTCACAACACGAGTTCTGCTAGAAAGTTATCATTTTTCCTGTGCCATTTGGTCTTTTGTTTGCCTTCTCATATTGTACCATTGCTTAGGGGACTTGTGAGGTTATAATCTTTCAAATGTTACTACCTTTGTCTAAAATGGAGCTTGCACACTTTTATTTTGAGATATTCCAGAATGAATGAATAAATGAATGAAGTTGTATTTTGGTGCTTATCCTTGTAAAGAAAAGATTACTTTTTCAATGGTAGTTTTTTCAATAATCTGATGCCCTTCTGTTGATGCAGTGTGACTACCGATACCTATGTGTCAATGAATCACTGGGTCCAAAACCTAACTGCTCATACATTTTTGGATGATATTCTGCCTTATGGGGATAATTATATTACACAAGAGACTTGACCAAAAGCAAAGAAGTAACTTCTCAACTGGTGGAAGTGATTAACCAAGTCATCACCAATTTTTCTCTGCTATATTACATGGCACATAGCATATGCAATGATTCTTGGAAATATTTTCATTTTGATCTGGTCATACGATTTTCCATTTTTACATAATTTAAATATGTATTTTCTTACCTCTCTTTGTGGAATTCAAAAATTCTTACAATATGGTGTTGCACAAATTTGGAGAGAAGTTGTACTTTGGACTGGTAGCCACAATGACTCACCATTTGCGAGAAATGGCCAAGGCTACCCAGGGTGGTTAATTTCTGGAAGAGCTTAATAGGAAATGGACGGATCATATCAAGGCATTGCAGATGGTCCGTGGCATTTCGATGTATATGGACATGACTTAAAATATGCTAAAGTTTCCTTGTATTGATTGTGAGCGGGATATGCTTGTCTTGGGTATTGCCCTATTAATAATGAATAAAAAAAACTGACAAACAATTCCTCATTTTAATGCCTCATTTTCATTCCTTTGTGATTGCAGGGCTTAGGCGTAGCATTTTGGCTACCAAATGAATATTTGTCAAACATCAATATGAATATTTGCCAAACTTCATTAAGAATATTTATATTTTGTTATGGTAATTTTGGGTTAATTCGATGTTAATTTGTAATATTCTTTTCTGTTAATTTGGTGATATTAATTTGATAGTTTAAAACATAATCATGATTATACATTTTTGTTGGAAATGAAAGTTGAGATGTATATACATTTATATAGCTTTCACACTAATTCCACACATAAATACATGGATCCTCAAGGAAGGTCTCTAGCCAATAACAAAGCAACCGGGGAAAGTACAAATCAGCTAAGTGATACGCTCATGCTACTAAGAATATTGTCTCCGTTCCAATGCCACAACAAAAATCAAAATCTAAGCCCTCTATCATCCAAACAATTTCCTACAATGTCTAAGACCATTGTGCATGATGTGCTTGAAATTTCTGTGGATCTCTCTTATTCCTTAAGTTCATTAGAATCATCAATTCATAAATCTGAATACAACAACTGGATGACGTAGGAGCTTCCCTGTCTAACCTAAGTACCCTGTGCATTATCTAGCAAAATAGGAAAACACCTTACCTTGTATACATACACACAATTTATAAGTTAACAAGTGCTACGAAAGTTAACACTGACGCACTCTTTTATATCAAACACTAACACGGAAGCTTTGTGGCATACATTCAATTCAAGAGCACAATTTTAATTACATCAACCGCAAGTGGACAGGCTAGGTCCTTCGCTTAAAAAATTACGAACTCTTCCATCATCATGTATAGAATAGGCATATCAGTAGATTAATGTGATCTTTACCAAGTTCAAATAGGTTAGCTTTCATCCTAATCCATATATGAAAATCTACATACAAAATTGAAGTACACTACTTTCAAAATAATCAAAGTGACTATGGATTGCAAAATTAAAAAATGTTTTGAGTAACATAATCAACAAATCCTCACATATAGCATGAAGTCATTAATTTAATTCAAGAGTTTAATAAACATAAAAACTCCTAATTCAACCATCAAAATTTACTCATATATACATACATATATTTATGTTTTATATATTAAATTTGTCTTTAACAATTTCATATATGGAACATTTTATTTTAAACTTCACTCCTATAATTGGTTCTAAGAAGACAATTTTTATTTCCTTAAGTTAAAGTGGAACTTAGCTTTTATCGAAAATTTAGTTGCAAAGATCCATTATTCTAATTATTATGTGAACCATAAAATATAATAAAATTCCTAATACCTAATTTCAAATTTTTCTTTCCATGGACATTTCTAATTTTCTCTTAGTGAGTGATATATCGTATATCGTATCAATAGATTGAACTTGAATTTGAAATTAAGATCAACTACTCTACTAGGAGAACCTAACTTTTAGAACCTATAACAAAATTGTCCTAACTCGTCCACAAATAAATAAAGAACAAAACATGAAAGAAACATGCCATAAGATTGCAATATATATATATATATATATATATATCCATTCAATCTGTTTATGTCAATCCTCAATTCAATTAGAATTTGTTGGCAGCACAAGGACTTTCACCAAGTAAATAGTATTGTCAAAAATTTAAGAATCAAGTTTAAAGCCATTAATTTAATTAAACAGTTTAAGGTCCTCATAAAATTTTCAATTTCACTCAACTAGACTGCAATGTAGAAAAATATTCATGAATTTTCATTCAATCAATTCCACAATTCAACACACAATCTCCATTTTCACCAATTAATCTCATCCTCCTCCATGAACAATCCAAATTTTCAGCAACAATCCAATCTATCCTCCTCCATCAACAATCATATTTTTCCATTAACAATTAAACCCATGCTCCCAACAAAATTTTTCAGTGCATTTCGAAATTTAAAAAAAAAAAAAGAAAACACCAAATTGAATGAAGCTATCGGCGGGTACAAGCATAGGTTTGGTGCAGTTTTCTCGGCAGCAGAACGAAGGGAAGCTAAGGCAAGCATGCTGTCAATTGTACTCCTTCTCAACGGCAGTTTCCAGTTACTGTGAGGAGTTTCTGTGCTTTGAGAGATTGGCTGTCACCTTTGGGGGGGCTGTCGGCTGAGGGAGGGAAGAAAGGGAGATGTGTCAAAATAAATCTGTTGTTTAACTCAATATGGGTGTGGGGAGATTTTTGGGATTTTGGGTTATGTTCAAATAGAATTTGGATGTGTTATTATAATTAGTTGTGTCCTCATAATGTTTACATGTGTGAACATCCTCACCCTTTATTTATTTGCAATTTTTATTTCTATATTTTTAAAAATTTCCATATGTAAAAATTGATAAGTTTTGTTTCCAAAATTTTGACATTTCTAGGCTATGATCCCCAAAGTTTTTTAAAAAAATTTTTAATCCCCAAAATTTTTAGAGTTATGTTTATGATTTTTTTGACAATTTCCAGCAAGAATCCGACAGCAATCTAGCCAAATCAAAGATTTTATTTTAAATTCAATTAAAGTACAAAAGACATTTTTATCCTTTCACTTTATTTCATAAACCCCTCACCCCAACCTCTCGCCATTGCCATCTCTTTCATCAAAGTGATAGATGGAATTAATTTCATCACTAGTCCAATTATTTCTAGGTCCTTTGATACATCTTTCACCTTCTACAACGGCAGCTGATGACAACGGTTGCCTTCTAAAACAAATGATAAGTGGAAGAATGTGGTGTCACTGACTACAACAAAACCACTGACGCCACTGATCATCCCATCGACGTCATTGTTCTAATCATCATCTTCTCCACACTTCCATCCCCCTCATGTATATTGGTCCTTTTTTTTAAACAGTGTCCGAATCAAACTCTCACATACACATAATGTATATATGTCCATGGCTACTCAAACAAACCAAAACATAGACAATGTTTAATCTCCATTGTCTCTTTGAAATCACACCTACCAAGTTACAAATTTCATTTGCAACAGATTGACATTTGTTATGATGGTTTAGAGATTTTTAGCAATCATGACTGCGGAGCAAAAGGGGGCTAATGAAAAAAGATGAGATAATGAGAGTCATCGAGAAAGAAAGAGGATGGTGGCCCCATTAACATCCGGAAGGTTGATGTAGGGGTTTATGAAATATAGTAAAGTGAAATGGCAAAAATACCTTTATACTTTAAATGATTTTAAAATTAAACATTGATTTGGCCATATTACGATTAGCTTCTCCTTGAAAATTGTCAAAATCACAAACTATTAAAAGACCATAAACACAACTTATAAATATTTTTGGGGACTAAAAAAGGCTAAAGGAAAAAAAAACTTTTGAGACCATAGTCAAGAAACATCAAATTTTGGAAAAGAAATTTACCAATTTTCCTTTGCATATGAAGGGCAACTACATACTATGTTATTAATTAATTATTTTTCATTTATTATTATTTTACAAAACTCACCTATGAATCCATTTTTTCTTCTATTTTTTTATAATTTAAAAAATAATGAAATTTGAAAAGAGAACTTCTAGGGAGAATAAATAAGATAAATCAACATCTAAACCTCACCATCTAATAATAATTTAAACTAAAATACTAAAAGAGATTCATGTACCATCTAACAAATCCTTATTTAGGTAAAAACCTTTTATCTCAAAAGATAACGTAAACAAATAAACTAAATAACACAAAATAATTCAAATGAAAATTTTGAGAAGAAAAAGAAAAACCAATCTTTGCATAATTATCGTTTTATTTCTTTTATCATGACATAATTATACTTTAAATTTTAAAAATTATTAAATAATATTTGTAAAGAATATATTTACATTCCAAATACCAAAAATATATTAAATTAATTTAAATTATTTTAATAGATAGTTATAATTATTAAATATTATTAAAATATACTTTTAAATAATAGCCCCATTTTTTTAATTAAACCTAAATAAACAGCATAGGATTATTTAAGGTTAATTTTTCCCTGAGTACTCTTTATAGTTTTTTTTTATTTTATTTGTTTAGACTATATAGAAAATGATGCTTTTAATTCAATAAATAGTTTAAATAAACTTTTTAAAGAATATTAGATACAAATTATTAAACTATATAAAATTCAAAGTTAATTGAAATATTTTAAATTATTACTAAATATCATATTACATTCTCATTTTAATCCTTTCACCTAGCAAAAATTTCAATTTTAATGCACTGCTGCACATTGTGTGGGCATTCCACTAGTCATATTCGAAACTAATTCAAAAAAGACATGCCACTAGACGATCTAAAATCCAATTCTTTTCTATTCATTCTTAAATTCAGATTCAAACTTTCACAAAACTTGTTATAGGGAGCTTAATAAAGAAATAAGGAACATCAGAAAATTCAACAGGAGAAATCATATGAGAGGTTATGCGTTGGAAGATGTTAGCTGCCTTACGTTGTACTTGGCCAATTCCTTGTAGTTCTCAACCACCCCAAGCAAGCAGACAGTCTGAAAGAGAGGTGAACGCAAAAATTACAAGCAGATAGAAAGACACTATAAAGAAAGCACAAAATAGAATCTTTCATAAGTGCAACTCATTATGGGGTTAAATTACTCGAGCATTGGTCACAATAGGAATTTCTATTTGCAGTTTGCTACTGAATTCTCAAAAGATAGGTAGTATGGGGTTAAGAACTTTAACCACTCCACACACAGCGATTGCTTCATCATCATAAGTAGAGAGAATAGACCTTCTTTCTGTTGCATATCTTTCTCTTAGAAGACCCAAGACAAAAAATCATTTACGAAAACAAGAGTAATAAGTTACGTGCAAGACACTGAAATAAAGTAAGAAGGCAAAGATTTCAAGTTGGTCAAAAGAAAAGGAAAAAAAAAAAGAGGAACAAGCTAATATAAGCTGGAACAGTTAAGCAAAGTACCATGTTATATCACTTCTACTTTTGGTTTTCAAACTTTTAGGTGCCGCAGGAAAGGGGTTGGGAGGTGGAATGAGAAGGTAAACCACATTTTCACAAGCACTTTTAGCATTCAGCCCATTAATTTTAAGTTAGGTTCAAAATAAAGAGCTACCAGGAGAGGGAGAGGAACCCAGATAAACAAGAAATGTCTTCTATCAAAAACACTTGAATCACATTGAAAATTCACTTTTTCTTTAATATAAGAATTACTGAAAACTTCTGACTCAAGTAAGTTAATACATTGTCTTAATTACTCGTGTGATTAGTGGTGGAATGGAATCTAAGGGTTAGTGAGATGTTAATCCCTATCATTAAAAGTGATAGAAAGGGAAACTTTAAATACAATATATTATGAAATGGACATTTAATTTCAGAAAGAATGATATTCAATTTCGTAATGGAGAGAGTAACTGTTGTGTAGCCTTTCAATTCAGATAGTTTTCACAAGTTTTCTCTTACCTTGACAATCTGAACAACTATATTTATGTCTGGGTTACTGAGATCAACTTTATGTGGCAGTGCAACAGATTTGGCAACGGCATTGATGATTTTCATTCGGTCAATACCAGTATTTGCACGGGCATCATAAAGCACAGCAAACTGCAAAATAAAATTTTGCAATGCTTAGTCATGGAAAAGGGAAAATGAATAAGTAAAATCATAATGCCATAACATGAAAACCAACCAGGACAAACTAAAAAGAATTGTTTTTCTTCCAGCAACTAAACAAGCAGAAATCTGTTGAAAATGATTGAGGATAGTTGAACAAAAGATCATGGCTATAAAACCAGATGAAAATTTCTTTCTAGAAGGTATACACTGAATTAAAATTGATGTCGAAATTCAAAATGTATCTAGAAACATGTGACGTCTATTGGGATATCCAAAGTTCTTGTAATCTAGTGAATCATGTCTCAACTTCAAGCAAATGAGGCAAATAAAAAACGTTCTACTGATTCTGATGGACAAGGGAAAGCATAAAAATCACCTTATGTGGGTTCTGAGTCTCTTGAGGGAAGTATTGATCTATGAGGGGTTTGATTGCTCTGGTAATTTCCTCTTCCGATGCATAGCATGTTATTTCAATTGGGAGCACCCTCAACATGAATCTAATGCATATTGTAACATATTTAGCCAGAAAAAGCAACATCCAACAGCACAAATTTGAAAGTCAAGCCAACAAAACCTGGACACGTGTTTCCTTGAAGAGGCAAGGGACATCATCATGTATTGCACGATTTCCTTAGGACTTGGATCACCATCTCTTTTTCGCATTTGGATAAATACAACACCATTGCATCCAGACTCAAGCTTGTTGAAACGCCTCTGTTTGAATTTCAAAAGAAATATTGAATTGAAAAGGAAAGAACTGTCAGTAAAACAGCATATTCTTTCAGCCATCATTGATGGAGCATAATTCAATTATCTAGTTATCTTGTTATAGAACCTATATATAGATCTAAAGCAGAACAAAGATAGCTTATATATAAAAAGCATAGTTTTACAGCGTGTCAAAAGCGAAACTTTAATAATATGCTGCAAGAGAGAAAGAGCATCAACAGGAGGTCATTGTCAAGTTTCCACAACATGGAGAATACAAAGTCATAACAAATAGATTTTATGCAAAATTCCATTAATGTGCTTAATTATCCATTATAGCAGTCTTTAGGTACACTTGCTAGGATATCAACAGTGCCTTTTCTCCTTTTTTCTGGCAATCTAGCTCATAGAACACTGGAAGCAAGGAACTTCCCATGCACTGTGACAAAACATAAACCTAAATTCGGTACAGATGATGCATGATCTTTTGCTTTAAGTGCTTAAACAATAGATATTCTGCATGACAAGTGGTTCATGCTATTTCTGATGAAGGCTTGCGAAAATAAATTAAACTCTGAATAATATGAAGACTACATCTAAAGACAGAAGACCAGGGATTTAGACTAAATATTTGTTCGAAGAAGAACCAGAAAGAAGGGTTTATGAGAGCAACTCCTTACAAAATATTCTTGGCCATAGCACTACGCAATTGAATTGATACACAATTATAATAGCTTTTACTAAACAAGCATTTGATTGCTCAGTGTCCAAGTAATTTTGGAGAATGAATTCAACTTTCAACTGCTCTATCTGATTCACACATAGAAAACCACACAAAAGACCCTGCTTGGTAGGCCATACTGAAATACGTTCACAAAAGAAAATACATAAGTAACAGATATCTGGAAGATAATTAACCCAAACCAAACAAATTTGCATCTTTATAAATGAGGATATGTAATTTAGTGTTTGAATTTCTTTTTCTCTAGTAGAATCTTCTGAACCTCTTTGTGTTCCCATTTTTAACCAGCAAACGAATTTCTTTTTCTCTAGTAGAATCTTCTGAACCTCTTTGTGTTAACATTTTTAACCAGCAAACCTCAAGTAAATTTTCTTCTCGAAGTTTAGAACATAATGGGTGTACTTGGACAAATGTATTAAGATATGTATTAGCTCTATTAGGTTTTCTATTCTAGGTGATCATGCATTTAGTAACCTATTTTTGTATATATACATTTGTGTTCTTCATGAATAAAGTAGGGCAGATTTTTTGTTTCAACATGGTATAAGAGCCTACCAATATTTATTTTTCATCATAAAAGTCTGTCAATTACAAAATCCAGCCACGTTCGGCTGCCAAACCACACAGATGACTGGCACGTGAAGCAGCCGCCGTCTCCTTCACGTGCAAGTACGAGGAGGCATGTGGACCATCCGAAGTTCATGAGCTTTTGCTAGTCTGGCTTCCGGGTGTACTCTTTCTGTTTCCAGTATGAGTTTTCAATTTTGTTAAGTCTTTGTGCACCCTTTTTGCGATATTTTTGGTTGTTGCTCTCCCTATACTGCTTGTTTGGCCCTTGTTGGTTTTTGGGTTTAAGGGGGTTCTAGCTGCCAGGATTTATTTGGTGTTTTGGTTCAAATCACTTGTCCAGATTTTAGTAGTTTTTCACTAAGTTCGTCCAATTTTTCGGTTTGGAATATTGGCACGCTGATTTTGGTTGTGTTGGTAACCTTATTTTTTGTTCTATTGTTGTTCTTTGTTTTCTTGGTTGAGAAACTTTCCAAACTAGGGCGGAAAAATGCAAGGCCGTTGTTGAGTTGGTATCACCTACTACAAGAATTAAGGATCATAAATTGGCTGGCTTTCCTAATAACTTTGAATGGAGTAAAACAATATGGGTTTTATTTGAGGAATGAAAACTTTATTTCTGGAATTTTTGTTTTCTGGAAAAGGTATATTATTCATATATATATATATATATATATATATACATATGACTTATGCTTATCTACAGCTTTGGATAAAACTCTCACGTCATATATTTTATGGAATTTAAGAAAACTTATCAGGTGCTTAACATCCTTCCACCCTTCAATCTGGATATGAAGGTCCAACAAAAACAAAGTGGTAAATGGCAATTACAAGCTTTTTAACAGGTTTGCCTTCTGAATTTGATACAACTGAAGATCAGATTCTCTCAAGTTTTGATATACCACATGGAAGGAAGCATATTCAAGGTTCATACAGAAATTTCCCAAACATCACAGATATCAGAAGGAACTAGTGCTCTTACTACAGATAAGGGAAGTGGATTTATTTAGCTAAGGATTTAGCAACTCGGGTAAAGGATTGAGTAGAGGCCATGGTTGTGGCAGTGATTTCAAAGAAAGTGGTAGCCAGGGCTAGGGTAAGTCTAGATGAGTTATTTGTTTTCTATTGTCATGAAACAGAACATAAGAAATATTTTGTTTTCTACTAAATCAATTTCATTAATCTAATGAATTTAATTCAGACAAGTTTGTTGTCATCTCGGCAGAAGAATTACCAAATTTACTCAAATCAACAATCACTTAGACCTTCGTCAAATTTTGTATCAACAATTGTCAACTCAAGTAAATCACCCACATCAAATCCTCAACCAATTGGGTTATCAACTACAGTGCTACAAAATATATAACAGGTAACCCAATTCTTTTGACTCCTTATCAAACATCCTCATATGTTACTTTAGTTAATGAGTCATCTCCTTCTGTTCTCAATTCTGGCACTGCACAACCCACTCCTCTTCCTTGAACTTTAGTGTTAAGTTTTCCAAAGCTTGCTTTTAATCTTTTAATCCACATGGTCACAACTTCTTTCTTATCTGCAACTTGAAGGATTAAGTCCACTTTTCATTCAACTCCTTTCCAACTCATTTACAGCTCAACACCACACCCCTTCAAGCCATGGCGGTGGCGGCATGGGGTTAAAGAATGCAAAAAGCAATTCAACAAATTCAGGATTATGGATTAGGGTTAAATTTCATTTGGATAATTCAGAAATTATTAGAAATTTAAGTGTAATTTTGTATAATTGCTCTATCTGGACAAGGGTTTAAAGTTATAGTTCCCTAGTTTGAATATTCGAAAGATTATTTTCTTAATTTTTAAAAATTAAAAGTTAATTTGGATTCTTAAAGATTCAATTTTCAAAGACTTTAATATCCTCCCTATGATAATAAAATTATATAATTTTCTAATTCACAAATCATCCTATATTATCAAAGAAGTTGTCGTTGCCAGCCTACCACCGATCGCAACTTTCATTACTCTGCTACTCACGACCACCATCACAACATGGATTGAAAAAAGATGAAGAGGGAGAGAAAAGAGATACCCATGGAAAGAAAGAAGTTGGAGTTGCAAATGATTTGGTTTTAAAACGAGAGGAGAAGATATAGAAAAGATGAAAGATGTTGGAAGAGTGACAGAGGAGAAGATAAAGAAAAAATGAAAGACATTAGGTTCCTCATTCTCCAGCAAACAAGACAAGAGATATAAGATCCAAATCTCTGTGATTAGATGCATTCCATTCTACCAAGTGGAATTTACATTCATATCTGATTCTCTTTTTTAAATCTATACATTTAGGAGAATTACATCCTATACTTTCAGATGTCAATCTCTTGGGGAGGTGGGACTTAGCACTTAGAATTTGATCCTTTCCTTCAAGAATCTTCCTCAGTCACCTATCAATCTTCTTGAATCCACCGGGAACAATACACAACCAATTGCACCGTAGATAAAGTTTCAACAAAAAAAAAAATCTGTGGTAACTCCAGCAAAATTTTCGTTTCTTCTCTCTCAGCGATCACAAAATCAAATACCAACAGTTGAGAGTTAGGATCAGAAAAAGATCTCCAGACTCTAATCCATTTTTCCAGTATTTAGGGTTAAAATTTTTTTTTAAAAATCAAAAAAGGGAAATATATGTCCAAATTACATTTATTTCTCACCTATTAAAAAATTGAAATGTGGTTGGCCAAATAGACCCATTATCTTTATAAAACTTTTAAAAATTAGATTTATAAAAGCAATCCAAATACATTCTCAACTTCTAAAATGTAAAAGTTTTCCATTTTTAAATTACATTTCAAAAAAGAAAAAGCCTTTTCCAAAAAGTATTCAATACGTCTCGATTTTAGATATAGTATACTCCATCGTCAAAATTAAATATCCATGTCTAAACTGACACAATAGAGTAGGAGAAGAAATTTAACACTTGACATTTCACCACTACACTTGTAATGAATTATTGTCAAACCCACGTATTATAATAATCTCACATTCGTTCTTTTCTTCTTACTCCAGGATTATTCTCAAAGTTTAGATTTAAAAACATTATCTTATTGATAAAATGTGGAGATTATGTTACAACAAGAAGAAGCAATGACGAATATCATAATTGAGATCAATTGCAGCCTCATAATTGTTTAGCTCAAAAAATGTTTCATGAGTTATACAAAGAATTTAAATCTTCAAGGGGGAAGGAAAAAGAAAAAAGAAAAAATGAAAAAAGATTATCGGGCATAAAGGCAGCACCATGACAACCAAGTAAATTCAATGAATCTATTACTGTATTATAGGGGAAGACAGCTTCAAATGGCCATAAATAATTAACCTCATCGTCAAGTCTAGCCGAAAGCATGATACACCAAGTGAGTTTCATACTTCTAATAGATTAATATTGTACCAACACTATCTCATTTCAGAGTTCTAAAACATAGAGATAACTACCTAAAGGACAGCAATTTATGAGTTTAACCACACATACAATACGGAAAGGTAGCCAATTTTGACAGCTAAACACCTCAACTAAGACCACATGAGAACTTGTTAGCTCTAAACACCGAGCAGTTTAACAAATAGATCATTAACTACATAAAGGAATTAAACCTGCCATTATTAATCTTAAGAAGTCTCTTTATATTGAAATGTGCCCATCAGCGGCAACTTGTTCTGATTACCATTCTCTTTAAGTTAGCCTTGCTTATAATGTGTATATTAATTGACCTTCCTTAATGGAGAAACAAATAGAAGAGGTACAAAATTCACCAATGCTGTTAAAGAGAAATGAAAGACGGACCAAACATGGTGTTTGTCCACAGTGAGTACACACAGTTAAGGGGGACAATAAGAAAACGGAAATTACTTTGTCAACAGCTATTTTTGGCTCACCTTACTTTTGTCTCCCAACTCTGCTAACTCCGCTTCAATTAATTTGTCAACCGATTTCTCCTGCATATTGCTAGCTGTCAAATTTAGAGACTTCCCCGGAGTTATTTCTACACAGTGTCTCTTATTTGGAGGCTCACCACTAGCATTTCTATCATTTCCATGTTTCTTCAGGTTCTCCTCCTTGTCTTTGTCTTGCTGCATTTGCTCTTCCAGACTCTTTTCTTCACTGCTTTGATGTTCTGGCTTCTCCTCATCCAATATCTCAAGGTTCACATCATTTGTTACATTGGAAATGGGGTTATCTTTATCCTTTGGGCTCTTTCCAATATTCTCCTCACTTTTCTCAGTGCCATGGTCCCCATCTTCCTCATCATCTTCATCACTATCAGTATATACAAATTTAGTTTTCTTATTCAGTGACTTCTCTGCTATTTCTGCATGTTCTGAATGAGTCTCTGGTCCTTGCACTAGTTCCTCAAAGAACTGTAACACACAAAGAAGAGCTAGGATTAGTTTCCTCATACCCATTTCAGCTCCCCATTAGACAACAAACAAATAATCAAACAGAAATATCGAGGTTCTAAGCTTTATATCCTGAAATTGGATAAGCACATTAAACACTTGTGTATTTAGATATGAAAATGTAAACATAAAGAGTATACTATCCTGAAATTGGATAAGCACATTAAACACTTGTGTATTTAGATATGAAATTGTAAACATAAAGAGTATACTATCTAGTAATCCTTAAACTTTCCAAATATTAGCTTTTTTGTCTCTCCAACAAATAAAAGGAAACCATTGAAAGGTTCAAATTTCTCCCTTTCATTAAATTCTTTCATCAAAGTTAACACCATTTTCCATTCTAAAATATTGAAAATTAAGCAAAAACTTATTTGGACAGAAAAAACTGTGTTCTGAAAAAAAAAGTAAAATGGTTTGCCAAAATAGAAAAGAATTTTTTGGTTTCAGAAAAACACACTACTACTCTACACTAAGCCAATAGGAAGGCCAAGAAGTACCAGACATGTATACCTCTTATTTGATTGGCAAATGGCTCCACTTATTTATTTGACATATTAGACTCCTTTACAGTTGACGAATTATAGGAAAGACAGATTGAAAATTTATCTTAACCGACTAAAATGAAGGTAGCTGCGCTTCACTTAAAACCAAGTGCAAAAAGAACAAATCTAAGGAAAAATACTGAGCATACCGACTCAATAACATCAATAGCTTCACGAGACCCTTGGTGTTCTCTACCACCATCACATGTTATGAAGAAACCTCGAACCCCTGGCCGTAACGGGTATGTTCCCTTTTTCAATGGTTTCTGGAATACAAACAATCAAAGAACGTCGAAGAAAAAGCAGCAGAAAGTGTAGATAAGATGATAAAGAAAGTGAAATTACATTGTGGGGAAGATACTGCTTTCTCTTCTTGCTCGTTCCTTTTGCGCTGTTGGTCTTCAACTGCTTCTGAGTCGCCATTGGAGTCTGGTAAGAAGAAGCAGGGGAGTGGAAGGGGGAAGAGCGGGCGACAACCTAAGGAAATTCAATGCCGAAAAAGCAATATTTACACCCATAAGTGCATCCAAATTTTATAGGGAACGGATGTTTTCACACCCAAAACTGATGAGTACACAACCCTCTTATTTTTTTTAGTGTGAAATGATCGAAGTACCCTTATGACTTTAAAAAAAAAAAAAAGAGAATTAAATTACTGAAGACACAACCTCAACAAACTAAAATCAAACGACAATCTGCACACAACTTCAGCGAGCTTCACCGGACAGACAACTTCCAAATTTTTGCTATCAATCCACATTGTGACGAAATTGGTAGGTAAAGAGTTTCGAAGAACAATGGAAGCTTACAATGCATCTCAATGTCCAAAAGAGGAGAAAATGGTGAGTTTGAAAGGTTTTTTTTACAACCATTTAGGTTCATTATTCAAATTTGCCGTCGCACAACATTTCGGTAAACCAGGGCTGACTGTGTTACAATCCAGTCGGCCATATGTGGCTGAATTTTTTTAAAAGTTTCCAACATCTTTTGCCGACAAGATTGTGAAATTTCAGCACCTTGATACCGATAATATTCAATAATTTCGGCCACTCTTTGCCGACTATATTGAAGAATAGTCATTCAAATGTCAATGAATATTTGCAATTTAGTCATCCATTCAGTACCGATAAATTGCTACCTTGTCATCCAGGAACTTCCGAACTAATATTTGTTCTTAAACTTATAATGAAATTATTTTACATTCGACAACTATATATGATTCTCACACTTAATTTTATATTATTTTGCAGACGATGATTTCTAGTAAAGGAAGTAATGATGTAGAAGATTTATCTATAATGGTTGATTATACGACACATTTTACAAATTTTGAGGTTCGTATCATATTTCTTAGTTTTAATTTTTACGTGCATGAAAATTTTGGTAATTAACTCGTTATTTGAATTTCAGTATTTTCAGGGCAAAGAGGCTTTGATATCTTGGGCACGACAAAGGGGGAAGGAATTCGGATTTGTCATAGTTACACATCATTCCACTTCCACGAATTCAAAGAAAACTCCAAGAATATACTTGGGATGTGAACGAGGTGGAAAATACAGAAAAAAGGTGAAGGAAGAAGGAGATGAATTGAAACTT
>JAWZTD010000145.1:1450790-1475844 GCA_035221335.1 Echites panduratus | reverse complement strand
AACACTTTAATTATTTTCTTTTCTAATGGCAAGTAAGGCCAAATGCTAACACAGCTTGCAATATTTCTAATCAGCGGGTAATTTTTAGCCTTTTGGGCTTCATTGGTTGCAAGGTGATCCTTAACTTCTTCAGTGCATGATTCATAATATAAATGTTATTAGCTCTTTCTTTCTTATTTGACAATAAATTCAGATAGACCTGTAAATCAGTCTTCTCGTTGGTTATGCTCAAAACCCTTTAACTGTGAAGTAAGTTTGGCTAAATACTCAGACAATAATATATTGGTGGCAAAATAGAGATCTTACAAACTTGTGGAAACTGTCTCTGTTGGGAATGGTTTCAAATAATCTGTCGCTAGTTAAACGTGCCATTCATCGAATAAAATTTGAATATTTTTCCTGCATCTTCTGTTTTCAGCATAATATATACCTGTGAACCTGTTTAGCATATTTGTTCAGTTGTAGCACATTCAGGTGATAATTGTTTGCGTTCTTCATATTTTGTCAATAAAAGAATTCATGTTGAATAAACAGTTACAGTAGTAATATCCCGTCTGGGACGTGGTGCTAGTGGTTGTGATTCTATTTATCAGGCAAACACCAGCATTTATCATGTTTCATTATCCTTTGCAGAAAATTAAGCCGTGATATTTACTCTTTTGAATCATTCTCTATGGGACATATATTTACTCAATAATGATGAGACTATGGTACATTGTGTTTGTGATACTACAAAAAGATTTTAGAAGCTTCGGCATGCTAACAAGCACCACTTGGGAGCATAAGTGAAAGTCTTCAACAAATTTCTCTTGCACATATGAAAACTTCATGTCTTTTAATGTTGGGTACTATCATATGTATGATTTAAAGTGTTTGATCTTTGCAGTTTGGTGCTATAAGTGATTTGTTGTTGGATATGCGGTTAACTTAGATTCTCTCTATCATGTGTCCTTTTTTGTTCTTGGAGGGGAAACAGTCTGAGAATGTTATTTTTCACTCCTAAAGGTATAACTGGTTTTTCTAACTATACTATTATTATCTCCATCGTATGCTAAAGGCTTAATTAATTGTGTCATACGTCTTAGGAATGAAGTTAACCATCTCTCTCATGTTCTAATCCTATTCCTATGTGAGAGATACTACTTATTAGTTTGATGAACCTTCATTATTTAATATTAGTTGTTTGCTAGTTTTAATAATTTAAGGACTTTTTGTTCAATTTTATCTATAAGCCAATCTATGGAATTACTGATATGCAAAAATTCTTTGTTTTTTGTGTAGGTTCCCATTTGCCATATATATGAAGATGTTTATAAGACTTCATTAGACCGACTTAACCAGTTATCTTTAGGAGATCCGAAAGAGAATGCAAAATATCAGGGACAAGACAAGCTTCATGTTGTTGTTTGGGTTATCTCTTAGGTATTTCATCTTGAGAAACATTGAAATGAACTCTATTTTAATAACTTTTCCCTTTTAATATGATTGTCCACTTTACTCCCTCTACCTCTTCAATAAAATATAAATGTTGATTCTCCTTGTTAAAGGGTAATAGTTATGTGTGTGGGCCGTCATCCCCCATTGTAAAATTAGAGATTTAAGATGTAGGATGTAAGTCTATATTAAGAGGCTCATGCATTCTTTCTAATTCATGCAATACACATACTATATTTACATGGTATTAGAGCCACCAGATCTTAAGGTTTGCTCATCTTGCTGATCGAGTTGATCGAGAGAGTGTCAAGTGTCCTGTCAATTACCGGATCTCAATCAAAGATCCAGAGTCCAGTGTTAATTACAGAATCTCTATCAAAGATCTGAGAGTCTATCACTTCTGGCAACCCTCTGGTGAACTTCTAGTGACTCTTTGGCGAACTTCCAGCGACCTCTAGCAACCCTCCGACAAACTTCTGGTGAACTTCCAAATTTCATTTTTTTAACTGTTTGAAGGCTTCGATCTACAGTTTTGCTCCTTTTTTTAACAGTTTTTTTTTGGTGAGTTATTGCTCCAATCTGGTTATTTAGTGTGTTTTTTATTTCTTTCTCTTCTCGTTGGAGTCCAAAGTCCTTTCACAACTCACCACTCGAAAGTTGAATGGCTCGAGTTTTCTTCAATGGTCTCGGGTTGTGAATGCTACCCTCGTTGGCTTGGGCTTTGATGAACATCTCACCAAGTCTGCTCCTACTACTGATGAGAAGGTTGTCAAACAATAGGAAAAAAATGGATGCTCAGATTGTTGAACTCCTTTGGAACTCTATGGAACCACAAGTTGTAGATATTTGTGGTCACCTGGGTACATGTAAAGAGATTTGGGAGTACGCTCATCTCTTCTTTTCTAATGATTCGGATGTATGACCTCTCTTCTCAGTACTTTCAGTTACAGCAAAATGATTCTTCTGTAACCTATTATTTTGCTTCCTTCAAACGGTTGGCTAAAGAGTTGAATGGTGTTCTTCCTATTACTACTGATGTGAAGCAACAACAAGAGCAACGAGAGCAAACAACCATAATGAAATTTCTTGCTGGCTTAAAATCATAGTTTGAGCCCTTTCAATCCCGGATACTTGGTGGTGAATCATTGCCCTCTCTTGTTGAGACATACCGGCATGTGATTCAGAGTACGTCTCGAGTTCTAGTACTCTTCTTACTAATTATTCCGCATTAGCTGCTCAGGCTTCACTACCAGCTTATGGTAAAGGAGATGGTCCTCCCCATCATGGTCGGGGAAATTACTGTGGTTGTTATCTTGGTGGGGCTAGTGGCAGAGGTGGTTACCCCCATTGCACGAATTGCAATAAGGATAGTCATACCAAGGAGACTTGTTGGTATCTCATTGGACAACTTGCTTGTTTTGCACATGCCATTGTTACTAATAACAATTCACCATCTTCTTATGTTCCTCCCATAGGTGATCAGATCTCCATTTCATCTCCTCATGCTCCTCCCATACGTGATCATATTTCCATTTTTGGTGAAGAGTGCTCTTGATCATCTCCTCATGCTCCTCCCGTAGGTGATCAGATTTCAATTTCTGGTGAAGAGTACTCATGATTTCTCCAGTGCCAGGCCCCTCAGCAAGCATCTGCTCCAAGTACCTCCCTCGCATAGAAAGGTACACCTACTTCGTATCTTACTTCTCATACTCGACCTTCGGTACTTGACTTTGCTGCCACTGATCATCTCATTGGTATATCCACTTGTTTTTCGTCTCTTGAATCATCATATTCTTCACCTCCTGTCACTTTGGCAGACGGTTCCTCTATGCCTATTGAAGGCATAGGGACTGTTCAAATATCTCCATCTTTATCATTGTCATCTTTTCTTGTTATATCTCGTTCACCTTTTAATTTAATGTCTCTTAGAAGACTGACTAAAGATCTTAATGCTTGTGTTTCCTTTTTTCCTAATTTTGTTCTTTTTCAGGATTTGACAACTCGGAAGATGATTGGAGTAGGGCATGAATCTAATGCTCTTTACTACTTTGGTGAGTTACCTACCTCTAATCTTATAGCTTATCCTACCATTGTGTCTCCTCACCAGATCCATTGCCTTCGACATCCTTCACTCCATAATGTGAAGTTATTAGTCCCAAGTTTGAGTCATTTATCTACTTTAGAGTGTGAGTCATGTTAATTAGGGAAGCATCACAGCTTCCAATTTGCTCCCCTAGTCAATAAATGAATGTTTAGTCCATTTGAATTAATTCATTCAGATGTTTGGGGACCACATCGTATATCATCAAAGTGTTGGGACTCTTTAAGATTCTACTACTACGCCTGTGGACTCCAGACCTTCAGATCCTCCTCCGTAGGACTTCGACCTTCTGATTGCTCTCTGGAAGGGTAAGCTTACTTGCACCTCTCATCCTATTTCTAATTTTGTCTCTTATGATCATTTCTCTTGTTTTGTTGCTTCTTTGTTTGCTATCTCTCTTCCTTAGTCTATTGAAGAGGCTCTTTCCCATTCAAGTTGGAGACATGCTATGGGAGATGAGATGCGTGCTTTGCACGATACTAGTACTTAGGAGTTAGCCTCTCTTTCTCTTGGCAAGTCTGCTGTTGGGTTTTTTACCATCAGAACTCATCCTTAGGGTACCATTGATAGCTTGAAAGCTCTCCTCGTTGCTAAAGGCTATACCCAGGTTTATGGTCTTGATTATTCCTAAACATTCTCTCCGGTTGCCAAAATTGGTTCTGTTCATCTCTTTATTTCCCTCATTGCTACTTATAATTGGCCTATACATCAGCTAGATGTCAAAAATGCCTTTCTCAATGGCACTCTTATGGAAGAAGTTTATATGGAGCAACCACCTGGGTTTGTTGCTCAGGGGAGTCTAGTATGGTTTGTCGGTTAAAAAAATCCCTTATGGTTTGAAACAATCTCCTTGTGTATGGTTTGGACGGTTTAGTGAAGTTGTTACTGAGTTTGGTCTTCAACGGTGAGGGGTTGATCACTCTGTGTTTTATAAGCGCTCTTCAGTAGGTAAAATCCTGCTGGTTGCTTATGTTGATGATATTGTTATCACTGGAGATGACTCCAAGGGAATTCAGGAGCTTAAGTCTTTCCTATAAAAGCAATTCCAAACTAAAGACTTGGGTCAACTTAGGTACTTTCTGGGCATTGAAGTGGCTAGATCTAGTGAAGGAATTTGCTTCTCTCAGAGAAAATATTTTCTTGATCTTCTCTCTGAAATAGGTATGCTAGGGTCCAAGCCTTCAGATTCTCCAATAGATCCTAATACTAAGTTGTTACCAGATCAGGCGAGCTTATGGCTGATCCAAAACAGTACAAGTGTCTTGTAGGGAAACTTAATTACCTAACAGTGACTAGACCTATTGCGATTGCTGTGAGTGTGATTAGTCAGTTTATGAATTGTCCTCGAACAACACATTGGAATGCAGTGATATGTATATTAAGATATCTCAGAAGTTCTCCAGGACATAGATTGTTGTACAAGGATCATGGTCACATGTGTATTAACGGTTATGTCGATGCAGATTGGACAGGTTCCCCAAGTGATAGGAGGTCCACTACTGGCTATTATGTTATAGTTGGAGGCAACCATGTGTCATGGAAGAGTAAGAAAGAGACTATTGTAGCTTGATCTAGTGCAAAATCAGAGTATAGAGCTATGGTACACACCACTTGTGAACTTGTGTGGTTGAAACATTTGTTAGAGGAACTTGGGTTTCCTTAATCTATGCCAATGAGTTTACTTTGTGATAATCAAGCAGCTGTTTACATTGCTTCTAATCCTATGTTTCATGAAAGAACAAAGCATTTTGAATTCGATTGTTACTTTTTTTGAGAGAAGATGCTACGAAATGTCATTCATACAGTTCACGTGAAGTCTACAAATCGGTTTTCCGAGTTATTTACAAAAGAATTAGGTGGAATTCGAGCGAGATACATCTGTAACAAGCTTGGTGCATATGATATGTATGCTCCAGCTTGAGGGGGAATGTTAAAGGGTAATAGTTATGTGTGGGTGTTATTCCATATTGTAAAATTAGAGATATGTGTGTGGGTGTTATCCCACATTGTAAAATTACAGACTTAGGATGTAGGATGTAAGTCTATATTAAGAGACACATGTATTCTTTCTTATTCATTCAATACACATACTATATTTACACTCCTAATTTAATATTTCAATTGTGCAAGCCAACCAAGGGGATCTAGTTATGGGACAATTTTTGTGGATTCATAATAATCAGTTTATTGTTTTTCTTTTTTAGCTTTCTTTCTTTTTTTTTTCCAACTTACATGTGTTACATCTATAATTCTTATACAGGGTTTTTATTTTTATTTTAGGGAGGAAGCAAGCTTTGATTTCCTTGTCAGATAAGACTGATTTGGCTCTCCTTGGTAACGGACTTCAGGAATTAGAGTAATTTTATGTTTTCCCATGTTTAAGTGTTCATGTGTGCCAAATTAGTGTTTAACTTTTATAATATTTGCAATTTAGAAGAATAGTTCCAGCTTTTTACTTTATGGAATAGTTTTGACTTGATATTGAATGCTTTTTTATTTTCAAATCTCACTTATTTTTACTAATCAGAGTTCTTATAATTGAAGGTATAAAGATATGGAAACCTGCATCAGCCGAAATTTTATGTTACTGGTTTGCTGCTTATTTCTGAGCATCAGGTAGTGTCTTGGTTAGGAAAACTAATGCTTTTTTGTTAAACTATGCTTTTAAATGATGATTTAACTCTATTTGCCTCCAACAAATACCAGTTGTATTCGTAGCTTCAATCTGGAGTGTTGTCTTGAGTCTTACTATAAAATGATTCTAAAGATTTGAATGCATGGGAAACAGATATTTGAATTTTTCCTGCAGAAACTGATATTCTGATTAGACTGCAGAAATTGGTATACTGTTTGTTTTTAATTATTAAAGTGATCAATTTGGATCCATAAGAATTATAAGTTAATGCTTGATCCAAGCTTTCATTTTGTCCAAATATGTGTATCAGACCTTTTCTGTTGTACGTGTTTATAATTTCGATGCATCCTGCTGATACTGCCATGGCATTCCTCAATGGGTGTACTTTTGGCATTAGCCATAAGTGAGTAGTTTACAATAAAGGAAATACCTGAAATGTCTTTTGCAAAATCCACTGCAAGTCCAACCATAGAGATTCTGCTTTACTTGCTTCCAATGTGTTGCATGCCAGCGAGGACAAATGATGCTTATATGTGTACACATGATATTGACAGTCTACATCTTGTCTCTCTAATCCTCTTCTTGCATTCATCCTATGGCTAATTGAATTAATAAGAATAGAGATAATGAGGATCTTATCTTCGTCTTTCTGATGTGAACTATAGATTGCTTGATTGCTAAACTGGTATTTGTGCAATAGTTTCTTTTACTCCTTTCATTTACACTAAGGTAAGGCTTCTTGAGTCTGAATACAATATGCTTGATGACACTAGATGAATGCCATCATGCTACTAGAAACCATCCTTATGCTAAAATCATGAAGGTGAGATCACAGTTCTTTTTTCTCATGCTGCTTTTACCCCATCATGTACTTATTCTTACTTCTTATATTTCATGGTAATATCTTGAATTACAATGTGAGACTAGCTATTATCTCTAAATGTTCAGGAATTCTATCACAAATCTATAAGTAAGCCTAAGATTCTTGGCATGACTGCATCACCTATTATTAGGAAAGGTGAGCTTTTGTGTATCCTTTTTCTTCGCTACTTGTTTGTTCATCCTGGAATGTGTATTTGTTTCCCAATTAGTGGCAATCTGTATATGAACTGCAGTTATGTGCTAATCTTACTGTGCAATTTTGGAGTTGTAACTTGATTCGGGTTGCCACTTTTTTATATCAAAACAGCGATTTCTTTGTTACACAGTAAAAGCCAAGCATAGATTTTCGGTAATGCTTTGATTCAAAGGAGATTTGTATCTCTATTACATCCATGATTAAGAAAGGAACCACATCTTCAACTCAAGCAAGGATCCATCAAGAATCTCAACTTCAAAACTTCCACCCTCGAGGAAGTCACTACCAACAGTTATGCTTGTTACTGATTTTTGTAACCTCATTCACTTGTGGATTGCAAGGACTTTGTAATGTTTATGTGCTATAAGTCATTTGTATGACTGTCTAAATTTGCCATATTTTTCTTCTTTCCTTGTTAATTAAGAATCGACTTTATCCTGAAGGTAACTTGAGGCAAAAGGAAGAACTTTGAGACAGAGGAATATGCCAAGGGTTGCGTTCTTGGAGGACAACAAGAGGATCTTGGCAAAAATTGATGAGGTTCTGCTTACTAGATTTTTACATCTATGTGATTTGTTTTGATATTTTCGTATCGTATAGTCAATTTTCTTGATCGCTGTTTTTTTTCTGTTTTAGAATCATGAGTTACTGTTGATTTCTTTACTCTTTTTTCTTTCACTTCTATATGTTTGGTAGAATTCTTTGGAAGAAGGGACGTTGGGACTTGGGAGCCAACTACCCGATCTAATCTGGCCAAAATTTCACATGCTTTCCAGGTGATGGATCAAATCATAAGAGACTACTATTCAGCCTCCTCAAGTGTAGGATGTAAATATAGTATGTATATTGAATGAATAAGAAAGAATACATGAGTCTCTTAATATAGACTTACATCCTACATCCTAACTCTCTAATTTTACAATGTGGGATAACACCCACATACACATCTCTAATTTTACAATATAGGATAACACCCAGACTCATAATTATTACCCGTTAATATTACCAATCAAGCTAGAGCGTACAAATCATATGCACCAAGCTTGTTATGGATGTATCTCACTTGAATCCCACCTGATGCTTCTGTAAATAAATCGGCAAACCAATCGGTAGACTTCATGTGAACTGTATGAATGACATTTTGTAGCATCTTCTCTCAAAAAAAGTGACAATCAACTTCACTATGCTTTGTTCTTTCATGAAACACAAGATTAGAAGCAATGTGAATAGCCGATTGATTATCACAAAGTAAACTCACTGGCATGGACTGAGGAAACCCAAGTTCCTCTGACAATTGTTTAAACCGCACATGTTCACAAGTGGTGTGTACCATAGCTCTATACTCTGATTCTGCACTAGATCAAGCTACAACAGTCTATTTCTTACTGTTCCATGACACAAGGTTGCCTCCAACTATAACACAGTGGACCTCCTATCACTTGGGGAACCTACCCAATCTGCATCGGGATAACCGTCAACACGCATGTGACCATAGTACAATTGGAGCATCTTTGAGATATCTTAATATACGTATCACTGCATTCCAATGTGTTGTTCGAGGACAATCTATAAACTGATTAATCACACTAATAATAAGAGCAATATCTGGTCTAGTCACTGCTATGTAATTAAGTTTCCCTACAAGACACCTGTACCGTTTTGGATCAGCAATAATCTCGCCCTGAGCAACAAACTATACTAGGCTCCCCCTGAGCAACAAACCCGGGTGGTTGCTCCATATAAACTTCTTCCACAAGAGAGCCATTGAGAAAGGCATTTTTGATATCTAGCTGATGTACAGGCTAATGATAAGTGGCAACGAGGGAAATAAAGGGACAAACAGAAGAAATTTTGGGTAACTTAAGAGAATGTTTCGAAATAATCAAGACCATAAACCTGGGTATAGCCTTTAGCAACCAGGAGAGCTTTCAAGCTATCAATGGTACCATCAGGATGAGTTTTGATAGTAAAAAAGCAATGGCACCCAACAACAGACTTGCCAGGAGGAAGAGAGACTAACTCCCAAGTACCAATATCGTGCAAAGCATCTCATCCTCCGTAGCATGTCTCCAACCTGAATGGGAAAGAGCCTCTTCAGTAGACTGAGGAAGAGAGATAGCAAACAAATAAGTGACAAAAGAAAAGAAACGATCATAAGAGACAAAATTAGAAATAGGATAAGAGGTTCAAGTACCCTTACCCTTCCAGAGAGCAATCAGAAGGTCAAAGTCTTACGAATTAGGATCTGAAGGTCCGGAGTCGACGGGGGTAGTAGCAGAATCTTGAAGAGTCCCAACACTTTGATGACGACAAGTGTAAGTCTGGGGATCAGGGTAGTCCAAGTGAGCTTTAGGAGGAATTGATGGAGAGGGGAACTGGGATCATAAAGTCAAGATCAGTAATAGAGTGAGACTTAGGGTAATATGGAGTGGATTAAAAAAAATGACATTAGCATAGACAAAGAAGCGACGCAAGAAAGGACTATAACAACTATACCCTTTTTTGTGTTCGGGAATATCCCCGAGAAAATATAATGTATAGCATGGGGGTCCAACTTATAAATACCTGGACTGAGTTGATCCACAAAACAGTCACACCCAACACACGAGGAGCAACTGGAAATGGAGGTGTAGTTGGAAACAAGATGGCATGGGGTGTGCTCCCAGCAAGCAGAGAAGAAGGCAGACGGATAATCAGATGGCAAGCAGTAAGAACTGCATCTCCCCATAAACTTTTGGGACATGCATTTCAAATAACAAGGTAAGAGTGACTTCTAATAAGTGGTGGTTTTTCATTTCCACAATACCATTTTGCTGTGGGGTATGAACACATGAAGATTGACGAAGCCTGTCATTTTGTGACATAAATGTGGTAAAAGGACGAGAAAAATATTCTTGTGCATTATTACAAGGAGAATTTTGATAGCAACATCAAACTAAGTTTTAATTTCAATGCAGAATGCACAGAATATAGAAACAACTCAGAACGATTTTTCTTTAAATAAAGCCATGTAGTTCGAGAAAACTCATCAATAAAACTAAAAAAATATCGAAATCCCTTGACAGAGGATATACGGTGTGGTCCCCAAACATCTGAATGAACTAATTCAAATGGACTTAGGCACTCTTTTATTAACTCAAGGAGCAAATTGGACACGGTGATGCTTCCCCAATTGACATGACTCATACTCTAAAGTAGATAAATGACTCAAACTTAGGACTAACAACTTCACATGCTTTATGTAGGGAAGGATGTCCAAGGAGGCAATGGATCGGTGAGGAGACACTGTGGTAGGACAAGCTATAGGACTAGAGGTCGGTAACTCACCAAAGTAGTAAAGACCATTAGATTCATGCCCTATGCTAATCATCCTCCGAGTCGTCAAATCCTGAATAGAACCAAGAAAAAAGGAAACACAAGCATTAAGGTCTTTAGTCAATCTCCCAACAGACATTAAATTAAAAGGTGAACGAGATATAAAAAGAACGAATGACAATGATAAAGATAGAGATATTTGACCAGTCCCTATGAATTCAACAAGCATAGAGGAACCATCGACCAAAGTGACAGTAGGTAAAGAATATGATAATTCAAGAAACGAAAAACAAATGGATATATGAGTGAAATGATCAGTGGCAGCAGAGTCAAGTACCCAAGGTCAAGTATGAGAAGTGAGACAAGCAGTGGGAATACCTTTCTGTGCAAGGAAGGTACTTAGAGCAGATGCTTTGCGAAGAGGCAAGGAATTGGAGAAACGGAGAGTACTCTTCACCAGAAATGTAAATCTGATCACCTAACGAGGAGATGGAGAATTGTTATTAGTAACAATAGTATGTGCAAAACTAGCAGCGCGTCCAATGAGATAATGAGATCCCAACAAATCTCCTTGGTATGAATATCCTTATTACAATTCATGCAATGGCGGCCACCTCCTTTGCCATGGTCCCCACTATGATAACCACCACAGTAATTTCCCTGACCATGACGGGGAGGACCATCTCCTCTACCATGAGCTGGTAGTGAAGCCTAAGTAATTAAAGCGGAATAATCAGTAACAGGAGTACTCGAATCGGGATCAAGAACTTGAGATGTACTTTGAAGCACAAGCCGATATGTCTCAGCAAGAGAGGGCAATAAGGCACCACCAAGTATTTGGGATTGAATGAGCTCAAACTCAGATTTTAAACCAGTGAGAAATTTCATTACAACCATGTGCTCCCGTTGCTCTTGTTGTTTCTTCACATCAGTAGTAATAGGAAGAACACCGTTTAGCTCTTCAGCCAATCGTTTGAAGGAAGCAAAATAATCTATTACGGAAGAATCATTTTGCTATAACTGAAAGCACTGAGAAGTGTGGTCAAATCACTGGAAAACAAGAGATGAGTGTACTCCCAAATCTCTTTGCACATATCCAAGTGACCACACATATATGCAACTTGTTGTTCCATAGAGTTCCAAAGGAGGGAAACAATTTGAGCATCCATTTGATTCCATTGTTTGACAATCTTCTCATTAGAAGTAGGACCAGACTCGGTGAGATGGTCATCAAAGCGAAAGCCAATGAGGGCAGTGCTGACAGCCCGAGACCAATGAAGAGAATTTGAGATATTCAACTTTCGAATGGTGAGTGGTGATAGGACTTTGGACTCCATCAAGAAGAGAAAGAAATAAAAAAACACACTAAATAACCAAATTGGAGCAATAACTCACCAAAAAACTATTGAAAACGAAGCAAAACTATAGATTGAAGCCTTCAAACTGTTAAGAGAATGAAATCTGGAGTCATCGGAAGTTTGCCTAAGGGCTGTCAGAAAGTCATCGAAGGTTCACCTGAGAGTCACTGGAGGGCTGCCAGAAGTTGGCCGGAGGGTTGTCGGAAGGTTGCCGGAGGGCCGCCTAAAGTGATAGGATGCAAGGCGATAAGGAACTCTCAAATCTTTGATAGAGATCTGGCCAAACACTAAACTCTCATGTCTTTGACTGAGATCCGACAATTAACATGACACCTTGACACACTCTCGATCAACTTGATCGGCAAGACGAGCAAACCATAAGATTGGGTGGCTCTCATACCTTGTAAATATAGTATATGTATTGAACGAATAAGAAAGAATACATGAGTCCTTAATATAGACTTACATCCTACATCCTATGTCTCTAATTTTGCAATGTATGATAACACCCACACATAGCTATTACCCTTTAACAAAAGGGAACATGAATTGGATCACTAATTTTGCAATGTGGGATAACACCCGCACATAATTATTACCCTTTAACAAAAGGGAACAAGAATTGGATCACCACTGATGAGAACGCCGATGGGAACCAAACCTGCCTACCCCGTTGTGCATAGATGTGGTGGGATAATAAACAATGATGTGAATGTGGTGCTATCCAAGGATCAGGAAGATGTTGGTCATGGACAACATGTGCAGAATTTTTCTTGAGTTCAGGTTGGATCAAATATTCCCTCTACTCCCAATCCCAGTTTGTTAATTAAATTTCAGCTTGAAATCCCAGAAGCATATGCATTTAATAGGCACATAAAACTCTAAGTGCGAGACACACATCAGAACCGGTACAAATGTAAATGCCAAAGAACAGAACTCGTGGTGCTGCAAATTCAACTATATGGCAGCTCTTAGTTGTCTGTATATGCAAAAGAAACCACATTAGCAATCCCCAATCAATTCTATTTGATTCGAACTACGAACCTTGACGTAGACAATATATGAAATACTCCCAAGTAGTGTGAGAGTCCTGAAGTGCTGCAATATAATTGCAGAAATTTAGATGAGACAAGCAATAAGCTATATGCAATAGGAATAACTATAATTTGGAGGACTTTTTCCTTAACAAAAACAAATTAAGTACCTCAGGTTACTTGAACACTATATATTTTCTCTTTTACATCAGGCTGGAGCAGTTTTATTTTATTTTATTTTTGGGAAGTGAAAACCTTAAAGTCCTTAAATTTGAGTTAAAACCTTCCTCTTCGTCAAACTAACTTCTTACCATTGTTCAGATAAGAAGCCTGAGGACTGCACATAGAAAAATATTCATGGCAAGTGACAATAATGGAAGCTTCGGAGACAACCTAATTAAAGTTTTTACATGCTAAAGATAGTGATTTTGAATTGAAATTCTCTGCATGAGATAAATGTTAAAGTATCGTGAGTAATGACTAAAATAGCCTTATGACTAAAAAAAAAGAAAAATATATTACTAAACACGCAACCTCATCAAACTGCATATTTCTATATTTCTGCACACAGCTTCACCGAAACAGACTACGTACAAAATTTTGCAATCAATCACCATTGTGGTAAAATTGATAAGTAAAACATTTTGAAGAACAATGGAAGCTTACAATGCATCTCAATGCCCAAAAGAAGAGAAAATGGTGAGTTTCTACTGTTTTTTTTTTACCATTTACGTCCATTGTTCAAATTTCCCTTCACATAAAATTTCAGCGAACCAAGGTCGACTGTGTAACAAGAAAGTCGGCCACATGCGGCTGAATTTTTCTGAAATATTTGGCTATTAGTTGCCAATAGGATTGCAAAATTTCGTCCAGGCTTGGCCGACTATAGTGAATTGTAGTCGTTAAATTATGGATAACTATTTTGCAATCTAGCAGTCCAAGCCTGGCCAAAATATTGCTTTCCAATCAACCAGGAACTGTCGAATTTATATTTCTTCTCAAATTTATCCTTAAATTATTTTACATTCGACAGTTATTTATGATTCTCACACTTAATTTTATATTTGTTTGCCGACGATGATTTCTAGTAAAGGAAGTAATGAAGTATAAGATTTATCTATAGTGGTTGATTATACGTCACATTTTACAAACTTTGAGTTGGAACAAAGAAGTGTGAATGTCCATTGGTAACAAGTTGATGACATTAGATATACCATTATCTCATATTAGTAACTTAACAAATCTTATATATTCATTATATATATATAAGTTGCATTATCTTGACAACTTATGTAATAATATGTCACATAATGTTAATAAATATAATATACACTTCATATATAGATTATGATAAGGGTGCGGATAAATGCACCCCTAAAATTAAAATAATCAAAATGAATTAAGTGGAAAAGACAATAATATCCTCCTTAAAAAAAATAAAGAACAATTAACATGTTACGTACACCCCCCCTTCAATATGAAACCCTAAGCTACTAAAACCCACACCACAAGTATACAATTTTTCCCAAAAACAATTGAAGGAGAAGCTTTAGGCATTAACAAATCTTCAACATTTTTACTTCAAGCACAAATGGAAGATTATTATGCTTCATCCCGCTTAAAAGAAGGCCAATTGGTAAGATTAAAACTTGATTTTTCGTTATTGTTCGCGTATTTTGATTTCTGTGTTCGAAATTATGGTCAGCGAACCAGAGCTGACCACTCTTCATTCTGCCTGGCCGACCAGAATGAAGAGTGGTCAGCCAAGATTCTGGCCGACCGTATTCTAGCAACCATGTATTAAATAAAATTTTTTTTGTTCAATTTAGACCATTAGTTCCAATAAAGCTAGTAATGAGGTGGACGAACTGCCATTGTTGATGGATTATTCAACTCATTTCACAAATTATGAGGTAATCCTTTTTGTTATAACTTTTATAATCTTTCGTTTAATATAATTAACTTTCTTAATAACATTATCTTTTGTTTCACAGTGTTTTATAGGCAAAGAAGCATTGACCTCGTGGGCTCGAGAAAGAGGCAAAGAATTGGGATTCGTCATCATAACGAAAAGGTCAAACAACACAAAATCCAAAAAGACTCCGAATGTATATTTAGGGTTCGAAAGGGGTGGAAAATATAGAAAAAACATTACTGCGGAACAAAGTGATACCAAAGTCAGAAAAAGGACACAAGGTACCAAAAAGTGTGATTGTCCCTTCACATTGGTTGGGAAACAAGTTTCGTCAGATGAAGATTTGTGGAGTGTTGAAGCGAAGTGTGGTATTCACAATCATCCCGCTACACAATATCATGAAGGTCACTCATACATGGGTAGGGTGTAAGATGAAGAGGAACGCATTGTTGTGGAAATGTCGAATAAGTTCGTGAGACCACAAGATATTTTGGCATAGCTGAAACATCAATTTCCCACTAACTCATCAACAATGAGGACTATCTACAATGCTAGAGCAAAACATCGTGTAAAGGAGAGAGCCGGAAGCAACCAAATGCAATAGTTGATGAATAAAATAAAAGAACACAAGTACCACGAGTGGTATAGAAACGGCATGGACACTGACATTGTTCACTACGATAAGTGTAGATTTGATGCATACATTTCCCCAGGTGTTGCTTATGGATTGTACTTATAAGACCAATAGGTATGGCCTTCCCTTGTTTGAGATAGTTGGTGTAACATCAACTAAGTTGACGTTCCAAGTTGCTTTCGCATATTTGTCATCGGAGAGGGAGGATAATTACAATTGGGCATTGTCCCGGTTAAGGGAGTTGATGCAGGATAGCCTACCAAGTGTGATTGTGACGGATCGAGAACTTGGATTGATGAATGCCATATCAAATGTGTTTCCCGAGTCACGACATTTGCTATGCCGGTGGCATATTGGTAAAAACGTATTGGCACAGTGCAAGAACTTGTTTGACTCTCAATAATGGGAGAGATTCAACCATTGTTGGAATTCATTGGTATTGGCCGAGACGGAAGAGCAATATTATGATGAATGGGGAAAGATGGAAAGGGCCTTTGCGTTGTACCCTGATACACTGAACTATGTAAAGGATACATGACTAACAGACTATAAAGAGAGGTTCGTTGCTGCATGGACCGATCAACTCAGGCACTACGGTTGCACTGCGACTAACAGGTTTGTGATGTACGAAGTATTCTTGTTATTGGGCATTTTTGAAATTGAAAACTGACCATGTTTGCTCACTTCTCTACAGGGTAGAGAGTGCGCATGCTCGATTGAAGAAAACCCTTTGCTCTTCGCAAGGGAATTTTGAAGGTTATTGGGACAAGATTCATCATTTATTGGAGCTACAACATACTAGTATAAAAGTATCATTTGAGAAGAGCAAGCACGTCGTGCAACACAACTTTCGACCACACTTATTCAAAGAATTGCGTGGTTTTATATCAATTGCAACGTTGGAACATATTTTGAGGCAGTGCAAAAGGGTTGAAGTTTTTGGTTTTAGGGTCTTTAAAGATTGTGGTTGTCTTATTAAGACAATGCATGGCTTGCCTTGTGCTCATGGCATTGTTAAATATCGATCCGGAGGTCGACCTATACCAATTGAGAGCATCGACCCCTATTGGCAAAAGTTGTTCATAGCTACAAATGATATGTGTGATGAACTGATTCCGTCCATATCCCAGCTACATCCCATGTCAATGGATCTCATCCAAGAACTCATTCAGAGATTGTCTGAAGGTGGAGAGCATGATAGCAGGATCTTGTTACGGAAACTAACTGAGGTCCTTCATCTTGAGACAACACACTTGGGGGAGCCGAAAGAGAAAAATAGAACAAGAGGTCGACCCAAGGTAGCCAAGGCAAAGTCGATTGATAGCACCAAATGCCTTCCTTCAGCTTTTGAGATGGTTGATTCTCGGTTGGCCATGACGTTTGTGCAACCCCCATCACCAAGCTGTGGTAATACTAGCTTGTTTTTCACACCAGCGAAACATGAGAAGGAGAAAAGGGAGAAGTTAGTAGTGTATCGAACTCGAGTGTTACAAAGACTTGGCCATCAGAATCTCCTTAAAGCATTAACTGATCATCTTCATTCATGTATTGCGTCTATTGAGGATGTCGCTGCTGATGGCCATTGTGGATTTCGAGCAGTTGCGGGGTTACTTGGATTCGTGTACAGGTTGATCTTGCAAATGAGATAGACAATAATGAATAGCTTTATAGATCAATGTTTGGAGATCTTTATGGCGATATAAGGGGATCATTTGATTGTTTTGAGAAGACAGCTCCTTTTGAGAAATGGATGCACTTACCGGACACCAGATTGCTTATTTCTACCTGCTATTGGTGCATGCTAGTGTTCTTATCTTCATCTATATCTCTAACATGTCTGCCACTTCGTAAGCCTGCTCAAGGAACAAGACGTTTGAGGGAGATATGCCTTGGCTACATAAATGGAAATCATTGTGCTAAGGTTTTCTTGAAGACTGGTGCACCGATATCAAATGTCCATGTCTTGTGGCATCAATTTCATGATGCGAAGGTCGATGGATGGGATGCTCAATACAGTGGCCGCATACAGTCATATGGTTTTCTCTCGGGATTCAACCAAATGTCTCCAAACGAAACACTTGACATTGACGACGAGTTTTAATGTCAGCCTTCATTCTCGATTGTATTCTTTAATCTTCCATTTTTTTGAATACTAGTACTATTGGACATTTGTATTACTAGTTTTTAGTGTTGGACATTTGTACTACTAATTTGTACTACTAATTTTTAGTGGCATCATTTACATATTATTGCCTCGAAGTCTATTTAGATCGGGTTTTTCAATTAAAATTTTTTAAAACCTCGAGATCGATTGAAATTAAAGTTGTTAGTAGCTGAAGCAAAAACGAAGTGGGGAATTAAGTCAGCGAGGTTAGGTTGACCAGTCTTAAGGGTGGTCGGCGAGCTTGGGCTGACCAACCTTAAGGGTGGTCTGCCAATGTTGGGCTGACCAACCCATGAGGGCGGTCGGCCTCGACCACTCCTAAGACTGGTTAGCCTGACATCGCTGACCTAATTTCTGACTTCGTTTTTGCTTCTTGAGGCTTTCGATGTTATTCCGTTTTTTTGTTTACTCAGACACTAGTTCAGTTTTTTTAGCATCGTAGCATGAGTATGACAACACCGAAAGTAAGATCTCACCAATGAACAAAAATAAACAAGTTCCATATTGGACAAATTGGACAAGAAACCTAAATTCAAATTCTATATTGGACATCCCAACTAAGTCGACGAGAATTGATGAATATCATTTCATATGGAATAATGCCATTACATATGAAATATTACATTCTAGTACATAATCAGAATATACATATAGGGCGACATAAGATATCGATCATCTCAAACGACGCCTGTAGGTATGCTGGACATCGACCTCATCATCGGGCTGATAAATGAAATCGGGATCAGGTACGTGCTCTAAAGTCGCTACAAGCTCGTGAAGGCGAGCTGATGTGGAAGTCTGATCTTGAGCTCTGTAACGCCGATTCCTATGCTGGGTATCACGACCAAATCGAAGCAATTGCATCCAATGGGTCCTATCAGTGTCGAGGCTGTACTGATCAACACTGCTGGTACTAGAACCCGCATAATCGGACTTCCTACATGGTGGCTGAACGAACAGGTGAGAGATCATGCGATACCAATCCAGATAGTCAGGGCTAACGTCATTTTCCCGTTCGAGTTGGCTATGCATGGGGACTAAGAGTCGCTCCCATCTCGCCCATGCTCTATCAATAACCTCTAGGGAGTGGAGGCACAATTACCTCAATATCGTCAAGAATCCTCTAACAATAGCCAAATTGGCGAAGAACCCAATCTGGACAATATATCTCTAAAGGCTCCATATAACGAAGTGTGCCGACGAACAAGGCAATCTCCTCGAACTGGTGATGTGCCCTAACTTTCTCGTATGGATCCCAAGCAACCTAAAACAAGAAAAACCAAACAAAGATTAGCAAGATAATTTTTAACCAAAAATTATAACGTAAAAAATTTTAAAATACCAAATGTACCTCACTGGCAGATAGTGAATCCAAATGCTCTCGAATGGCAATCAAAAGCTCGGGAGTACCTGAATGAGTCCTTCTCAACAAGCCACATATGAACTCGCGGCCTCTCGACAATATTCCTCACATCATGCTTGGCTCTAAGAGTAGGAAACCTCTCGTAGATCCAAGCATGGAGCAATGATAGACATCCGGCAATCTGTCGGCACTCAAACTCAGCTGCAGCTCCGAGATGGTTATAGAGATATGCCAAGGCAACTGCTCCCAATGCATACCTTCTACTCTCCTCTACCCCAGCCAAACAAGGTAGAACAAGTATGGAAACTCTAGTCCGGTCTTGTCTGAAAATATAGTATACCCCAACAAAAATAACATGTATGCCCTAAAACAACACATGATCCATTCCGGCTCATCCTCCCTCGAGAAGTTACTAAACATCTCGCGCAACCAACGCAATCTCACATACAGCCCGCTCTTCATGCCTAACTCTACAAGAGTCTCCTCAACACTAAACCCCAAAAACTCAACAACTAACTCCATCGGACGAGGAACTCGCACAACCGGACCACGATTGGCGATGTGCTAGCTATGATGAGATGCCAAGGGCTTGCCGGTCACAGGGATGCCTAGAATGCATGCAACGTTATCGAGTGTGATAGTCATATCACCCCACGACATGTGAAACCTGTTGGTCTCTGGATGTCATCTCTCAACAAAAGCAGAGACCAATGACTTGTCCATGTACCGATAAGAACTCGTGCATAACGGATAAATGCCGCTATCCTCCACGAGCATCCCAAAAACAAAAGCTCCTGAGAAAGCCATCCTCCACGACATCCCAACTTCTCAACTGGTCGAAATGATTAATACACTTCAATATTTCACGCTATTGCTTGAAAATATCATTATGGTTAACAACAATTAAAACTTCCTATAGCTAAGACCAAAGTTGGAGATTTAATTCAAATCTAGGAACCTTGAGAAACATACCTCTTCATCTCATATCTTTCGAGTCGCATGACTCGAATATCGGTGTAGAACCGAGCTATCTATGGGACCTCCAAGAAAAGGTGCAGTATCCTCCAACTCAGGATCGTCTGCAACCGGAGATGCCGGAATAGCTTCCTCATAGATCAATGACGGCTGAGGAATGTCTTCGGCTCCATGGGTTGAAAATGATGATAATGTTGCAGTCCGTCTGGCTCGTGCGGATGTAGTGGGTGCCTCTCGACGTGCTCTCGGAGGGGCCATCTCAACCTCTATACTCCACCTTCAAATACATAATGGAAACATATCATATGAGATTAGATATACTCAATAAGTCCCTTCACAATTCAATATTTACATTTAATTTTGATTAAAAAGAAATGATTGAATTGTAACCTTAATTGAATTTTAAATCTATAATATCTTTTTCTCAAAATTATATTCTTATATTTTCAATTATATATATATATATATATATATCTCAAAACAAGAATATAAATATAGATAACTCATCTAAATGAATAATTTTATGAATTACATAAAAAAAAAAGGTGACAAAATCAATTACTAAACTATTAATTACAAATAATGAGATAATACAAAATTAATTACTTGTATTGTATGAGGTTAGATTTACTCAAAAAATTCATTCAAATTCAATATTTACATTTAAATTTACTTAAAAATAAATGATAGCACTTTAATCTTAATTTAATTTTAACTTCGTAATATATTTTTCTTAAAATTCTATTTCCGTGTTTTCAATTATATATATCTCAAAACAAAAATATAAATATCGACAACTCATCAAAATGAATAATTTTATCAATTACATATATTAAAAAGTGACAAAAACAAATATCAATTATAAGTAATGAAATATTACATGGTGATAGATACATACATTTCACACAATCTAAATCACTAATATATAAACATCTCAAAAATATAAAATATAAGAAAAAATAAAATAAAATAAGTATAAGCACAAAAAAAAAAAAAAAAAAAAAACAGATCCAGCGCTGGGAGGAACGCACTCGGTGGCGAGGTTGGGAGCTTCGAGAGGCGGCGGCGGCGGCGGAGGAGGAGAGGAGAGGCGCTGGTTCTGTAAGAAGAGAAGAGCAAAAGATGGAAGAAGAAAAGAGAGAAAGAGGGAAGAAAGAAAGGGGTGGGGGTGCATTTAGTATTTTGAATGGGTTTTTAAAAAAAGGATATTTTACTAATTTAGAGGGGTGTATTTAGAATTTTTGGGGGAGTGTTTAATATTGGGGGTGCACTTAACAATTTTGGGGGTGTAAATATCCGCACCCTTATGATAAATAATATACATAACATAGAAATCATGTTATAAATATTATATTTATATATATTTAGAAGATTAAATATGCACAGAAATTTAAATTTGTAATATGACTTTAAATTAACAATTCAAGCTACATTTGATGTGAAAATAATTCTGTTGCATTAGATTACTGCAATTAAATGAACAAAAAATTTAAGGAAATTCCATTCATAAAGTTAAAAATGCATAACAATGAACTTCTAAATGTTACTGCATTTTGCATTACAAGCTCATCCACTTCAATCAATCACCTCCAAATTTCAACAAACAAACTTAATTTTCAACAATTACACCCTTCCTCCTCAATCAACAATTCTAATTTAAATCCATAAATAAATTCGAGCAATTGATTGAAGGTGTGGAAAGAGTCACAGAAAGGTCTATTGCGCATGCATGGATAAAAAAAAAAATGACATTCAGATGCTACTTGGAGAGAATTTTGCTCCAACTCGACTTATTTCGACACTTCAATTATTTCAGATAATCCCTTATGATGATGGGGCAAAAGATTCTTCCACTTCACTTAATTGAAATAAATTTGTTTGATGATAAACATGTCTTCTTGAATTGAAAATGATGTGAAGAAGATTACATGAGGCAAAGAAGAGCAGATAGATATACATAATTATTGTATTACAGACAAGCTACATTTGATGTGATTACACAATTAAATTTGTAATATGACTTTAAATTAACAATTCAAACTACATTTGGTGTGAAAGTAATTCTTTTGCATCAGATTACTGAAATTACTGAACAAAAAATTAAAGAAGATTCCATTCATTAAGTCAATAATGCATAACAATGAAATAAGGGTTACTGCAAGATTCCATTCATTAAGTCAATAATGCATAACAATGAAATAAGGGTTACTGCATTTTGCACAACAAACTCAGACACTTCAATCAATCAAACTCCAAATTTCAACAAAACAAACTTATTTCTCAGCAATTATACCCATCCTCCTCAATCAACAATCGTAATTTTCATCCACAAATAAACCCATCCTCCTCCATTATTTGCATTCCAAACCTTAAAAAAAAAGGGTAAACTAACTGCTGGAGTCGTCGGCTGAAGAGCTGGAGTTGGAGGAGGTTCATTCATCACCCATGCAATAGCTCTCAGTCGGTCGCTGGAGGGGGCAGCTGGAGCAGTTGGTCGGTGGCTTGAAACGGCAGCTCGGCGGCACAACTGGAGCTCAGCAGTTGGGAGCAACAGAGAGGAGGTTGTGTGCATAGTTGGAGAGACATATGTGAGGTTGTGTGTATATAATTATATAATATTTTAGATTTTCATTTGGGGTTATATTTGACATTTTCAGGTTTTGTTTTAACAAAAGGTCGTGTATTCATAAGTTTTGGATGTGAGAACATCCCCTCCCCAAAGTCCTATTATTTTCTTACCCGATATATTTAGTGTATATTAGTTAATAACTTGAGCATCTGCTGTTCCTTGTAGGGGTAATTTATAACATAGGAGCAACTACAGGGGGCAAAGTGCTATTAACCCATAAATGGAGCGATAACATGCGACCAACCGATAAGCAAAGCCACCACGCTTCTTCCCTCGCTTGCTCTCTTTCAGTTGCCCATGCAGTGCTGCCTTTTCCCGATATTCATGCTCCAATGGCGATTTCTTGCTCTGTAAACTGCAACCCAAAATGTTTATATGCTTTCTCCACTCTTCAATCAAACACACTCTTGCCCTTCTTTAAGCTAAACCCACATCCTACTTTTTCTTTGAGGCCAAAAAGCAAAAAACACCTTAAAGGAATTCTCAAAATCAAAGCCACAACTACTCTTGTGTCTGAAAATGGCTCAGTTTCAGTGTCCTCTGTGGGAAGCAGTTCAATCGCTTCTTCTGCCACCGACTATGGCAGACTTTACTTCCCTTTGGCTGCTGTTGTGGGCCAGGTTTCCTTCTTTCTCCGTCTCTAATACTCCTTTGCTCTGTGTTCTTATTATGCAGACATTTTACCTTCATTCGTGACTGCAATTCGCAATTTGATTACCGAACTCGATTTATTTTGTGGGTGATGGATCAGATTCTTTCTTGGGTGTGGTAAAATACATATTATAAGAAGTGCAAAATTTCTTATTTTGGATGCTCTGTGTCTATGTGCCCTCCAGTTGATTTGATTCTGAGTTTTGTCTGAGTTGCAATGTTGAATTTGACAGTATTTGAGTGATTAAACCCCCCCCCCCCCCCACACTTGTGCATTAGTTTGTGAATTTATCCCTTCCTTTTGCAGAATGTAGCATTTGGTATGACAAACAAGTTTAAAATCGTATCTATAGTACATCGTTGGGTGAACGTGTTGCACCTTCATCAACTGGACATAAATTTAAAGTTCTCTTTGTTGAGTATTTTTCATCCAAGGACACCTTAATTGAAATGGGAAGATCCCAATTATCTTTAGTAAAGATGATTTTCTTTTTTTTTTTTTAAGCGGGAAAAATGGATGTGAGAGATTCCTGCTGAAAGTTCTCCAATAACATCCATGGAAAGTGCCTAAAGATATTTTTTTCAGCTGTTGAATAAGAATGTTAATTGATATCATCTGTTGAATGAGGATGTTAATTTGATCTTATCTGTAGAGAGTTTATAGACTTGAGTATATCATTTCTATTCTTGACAACTTTTTTAGAGAGCTAAGTGTCAAGGATGTTTTGTTCTTTTCCTAATACTCGGAAATGAAAAGACGCTAGTCCCTGAGTCCTTGCTTCAGTAGTTATTAGTTTAGGACTTATTATTGGTGTTCGTTGTTCAGGGAATTCTCTGAAGTCCTCTCTTCTCATTTAGGTAGCGTTAACCTAATTGTGCTTATATGCTCATATATAAGTTCATAATCTATTCATCTTTTATACCCTTTACTAATTAACTTTTGATCATTATTATCATATTTTATTAGTTCTTGTCTAATTCAACAGAGTGAATAAAGAATACAGTTTTAATACTCAACTCTTGGAACCCCATGCCCCCTCTTGTAGCTTCATTCTAAGTTTTTCTTATTCTACCAACAAACTAGTTTTCTTCCTTGCTAAATCTAAAGGTCTTTCTGTTGCACAGTACATATACGATACCTTGTTCTTTCTCTTGCAAAATCCCCTACCATTCTGTACAGCACCTTTCTTCTTTAATGCTCCCCTTGCTTTTCCATCCAAGAATCCTCTTAAACCGTGAATTTCTGTGGTATTGAAAGACGGTAACAAGTCCAGTAACTGAAACTTGTAAAATATTGAACTGAGGCAAAGCATAGTCCAGGGACTATCTTAAGGATCTTACATGGTTAAAAAAAAAAAAAATTTAAGGAGAGAGTTTGGCTGGAGAGAGGGAGTACATCTAGGTAAATGACTTATTTGTACTATCTGGTTGGAACGTAAAAGAGGGGGAAAGTAAATTAGGGGAGGCACCTCACTGTCCACATTGGTTCCCCTCCCGAACTTGGAGTCTTGAGAGAGAAGATAAAGGGCCTTCTTGACATGAATTGCCTTGTTGACGTGAATGATCTCATTTCTTTATGTCTAGACTTTTCTTAGCTGATGTATCAGTGTGTTCAAAGCGATATATCAGGAACGGTTTCCTGCTGTTCTTTGATAGTTCTTGTCATTTCAGATTTCATTGTGCAAAATGTCTTTTTTTTTTTTTTAAGTAGCGATTGCCATGAGACCATGATGCAAAGGGTATTAAAAAGTATTGTCTAACTTTCCCA
>JAWZTD010000145.1:1438027-1450690 GCA_035221335.1 Echites panduratus | reverse complement strand
TTTTTTTTTTTTTTAAGTAGCGATTGCCATGAGACCATGATGCAAAGGGTATTAAAAAGTATTGTCTAACTTTCCCATTGGAATATGTGTTGTATGGTGAAGGCATTGCTGATGCATGTTATCTCCAAATACTGATGTCTAAAATAGCATAATAGATATTGGAACTATTTCCCTTAGTTGTCATATGATTCTTATGAATCATGTGAAATTGTAAGAGATCTTTTGAAAAAAATTGTTTTTTTTTTATATAATAAAGTTTATGCATAAATTGTCTTACGATGTTAAGCAACTTTTGAACTTTATCATAGAGTAGGACTCAGAATTGTTTCCATAGAAGGCAAAACATCAATGTGACCCAAGTTGAACATGTTAGGTTCTTTTGTTCGTTTGGGAAAAGAATGAGAGACAAGAACTTGCTATATTATGATCCCATGTTACATCCTTAATATCACATATGATGTTCTCCATTTGTACATGTTTTGCTGAAAGTTGATAGAACATGAAGGGGTTGGGAAGATTGCTTTTTACCCAAGCAACAGGTTCTCGTTTGCATTAATTCTTCTCCTTTAGTAGTAGCCATTTAATGCATGAATTCATGCAGGAGATGTAAAGGGGATAAGGGGGTAACAAGACTGATTTATCAGTTCTTCATTCGTTGTTTATCGGTTAACATGACCTGGCATTAATCTCTTGAACAGTTCAGAATGCAAGAGCTGAAGTGTGACTTTGGTTCTCTTTTCTTTATAATAAAATAAAATTACTATTTAGAAGTCCCATAATAATAGTAATCACGTAGAAAACACATTATGTGAAAATATGAAAAACAAAAGTGATAATATTCTGGAAGCTATCTTCAGTTGGTGACAATATTTTTCAGTTTGGATCTGGTAATGGCTGTGGCACCTATCCTACAAAAGCAGTTATTTGTCATCTAATATTTCTTTCCAGTCCAAAGTTATCTGTTAAATCAATATATTTGAAAAACAACACAAACTTATTATTCCCAAAGATAACACACACACACACACATACTTTAGGTTACCATATCCTCAACAGTCTAAAACTAGAAACCTGTTACCAAATCCTTAAATATCCGTAAGGGAGATTAGCCATAGTGGTACCTTATTTTGTGGCCAAATTCAACTGTAATACCCTATCTTTTTTTTTCAGCCAAATTAGTACCTATACTATTCACTAGCTGCCAGAGTGTACTTCCGATCACTTGACGGCAATTTTACAGCCAAATTAGTATTCATAGTATTTACGAGCTACCAAATTAGTACCCCAAATTGGGAAATTTTCACCCAAAAAATTGAGTTTTTTGCTAAAAAATTGCTGTCAGGTGATCAGAAGTATCACTTTGGCAGCCTGTAAATAGTGTGAGTACTAATTTGGTTGAAAAAAGATCAGATATTATTGTTGACTTTGGCCAAAAGCTATGGTACCACTATGGCTAATCTCCCTCTCCGTAATTTAAGAAATCTGAACCTACTACAACTAAGATAATCTTCTAATATAATCCTTATACTTTGGTCAAAACATATTCACAATATATTACTTAAATCTGTATTATTCACTTCATAGATTAATCAGAAACAAGTATTTTCAAATATCTAAGTCAAAACTTTATCCTGACATAATCTTCTTCAACATTAATGGCTTGACATTCAACTTGTAAACAGGATGCAATTAAAACTGCCCTTTTGCTTGGGGCAATTGATCGTGAAATAGGAGGGATTGCAATTTCTGGAAGACGGGGAACTGCTAAAACAGTCATGGCACGTGGCCTACACGCAATTCTGCCACCAATTGAAGTTGTTGTTGGTTCAATAGCAAATGCTCATCCTGCCTGTCCTGAAGAGTAAGGTTTCCCGAATCAAATGATCCCTACAACATATATATGTTGCTTTTGATACTGAAGTATATTTCTTGATCACGGTGTTCTAATAAGATTAGTTGATTTTTCATGTGTGCTTTTGTTTTTCTCCGGGCCAGGTTTCTTTGCATCCATTCTGCAGCTAAATTTGTAATTTTCTCAGCTGAACTAACTTTAATATGGACAATGTAAGATAATATAAACCTTGTATACTTTTGATGCAGGACAAGCGTAATAGGCTTGACTTTGAATTTAAATAATTTGCATAAGCTGAAAAAATATAGAAAATAGAAGGCCTCTCACCAAAGAGTTGGTTTAGGCTTCTCAACCAAACCTCAATGAATCTCTCCTCAAAATAAGCAAACTATGTTTAGACAGTTTTTTGAAAGCTGAAATCTTTTATTGAATGAATGTGGAAAGAAAGTCTACAAAGAACCTCCATACATAGGAGTATAAAAATCATGTTGAAGATATAATTCTAAATTTTTTAGGAAAAGTAAAAAAACATAAAAAATGCTAATCCTAAATAAAATATGAAATCCTAAAAAAATTATGAAATCCTGCCTTGTTGAAAGTTGACGTAGATATAGATATGATTTTCTTGAATTTTGTCTTTCCAACTTGATCTCCGGTTCTGAATGCAATGGTTGTAGATATTGCTCTATTTTGAGAGCATATTGAAAAGCGAGCTAATGTTTGGCATTCCGGCTCTTGAAGTCCACAACTTATGCAAAGTGCATCAAACTCATTAGTGTGCTTAGATATGGAAATGGTTTCTTGAGTAAAGCTTTCAAGCTGGTAATAGAGATCATCCTGATATGTCAGTAGTAAGTACTTCACCCTTCTTTGTCCTTCATCCCTTCCTGCTCCACAATAGGTGGTCTTCCTTTCTCTGATGTCGTTCCTCTAAATTTTTCCACCAAGTTCTTGCAAGCCAGTGAGTTTCATCTTCGCAAAAAATGAATTCGCCTCTCTTCCTCCATATCATAGCAGTCAAAGTAGTCATCCATAGCTGAAAGCTAATTGATAAACACCTGTGGATACATCTTTTCCACGAATTCTGGAGCTTCAACGCGAACCTTCTTTGTGATATCTCCTGCATAGTCTGGGAATCCATATCTGTTAGGTTTTTCATTGTTCCTGATCCTCATCAGATAATTATTGCCACGAGGAATTCTACCACGGCCTGCAGATGAATATTCCTTTGTGGTTGTGAAGTCTGTCCACGTCCACCTTCCTCCTATCCATGTTTGTCACCATCATTTTCCCAGTTGTCGTTTCCCGCATTAGCCTCACGAGTATCAGCAGCAACAAGCTCTCCTTGATTTTCTGTTAAGCGGGGCCTCCAGTTGTTCAAATGAGCATCCAATGCATCAGGTTTTTCCAGGATTGTCAAAAGAATATCTTCATGGTCTTTTTGCCGGTAAATCCTCCCACTACGACTAGTAGCAGGTTCATAGCCACCCCTATTCATGCGATATGTACGATGCATGAACTGGTTTTGATACCAATCAATTTGTTGCAGGACCAGCGTAGTAGGCTTGACTTAGAATTTAAATATTTTGTGGAAGCTGAAAAAAATATAGAAAATAGAATTCCCTAGGCATCTCACTAAAGGGTTGGTTTAGACTTCTCACCCAAATCTTAAGGAATCTCTCCTCAAAATAAACAAATTTTGCTTAGACAAATTTTTGAAAGTTGAAATCTTTTATTGAATGAATGTGGAAAGAAAGTCTAAAAAGAACCTCCTTATAAATCATGTTGAAAACATAATTTTAAATCTTTTAGGAAGAGTACAAAAACATAAAAAAATATTAATCCTCACTAAACCAAGGCTAAATTGAAAATTTTATTCTTGCTGTTTTTGTCTCTGTAGTACACTTTTAATTCCCTATCAACTTATGCATATGCCTGGGGGTGGTGTAAACCTTTTTCATTACCTAATTCTTTCGTTGCAATATGTGAAAATTTAAATTTAGTTGAGCTTACACATAAGAGAATGAAGCTGCATTCTTATGTGGAGGTGGCCAAACTAGATGCAGTAATCTGTGTCCTATAGGTGCACACTATATGTGTTTGGTGTATCATTCATTATAGAATTTTAAGATTTGAGAGAATGAATATTTCTCATATATTATTCACAAAGAAGAGTGACATGTATGCATAAAAGTTTAGGATACCAAAAACGACTATCAATCTAATATCTACCTAATCAATCATAATTTTTTCTCTATCATAAAATATACAAATCTTTTAATTATATCTATTCAACAGTAGCCCTCAAAAGTTGGTGAACACATGCCTAACTTGCAAACAAGTTAATGAAAAGTTTGTTTGTCTAGACCTTTTGTAAAACCATCATTTTTCTGATGCCTCGTGAAACAAATCCAAAACACTACCTGTTACCTTTTCTTTGATATAGTGTTGATCAATATGGTCTGGTCTCGCCAAACTGTCTCATTATCTATACTGATTGCAGCTTTGTTGTCATAGTACAATAGAAGTCTCCCATTTTTACACAGTTGCAAAGCCATTAGTAATTTTCGTACCCAAAAAACTTCACAAACACTTTGAGCCATGGCTCTGTATTCTACTCAATAGGCAATTGATAGTGCTCAAGTTGTTTTTTTCTTTTCTTTCTAATATTTCCCTCTATTCTTTATTGAAATAAGCAATTACATTGATAATTCTTTTTTTTTTTTTCTTTTCTTTCTAAAGTTCCCATGTTGGAATATTTAATCTTTTTCACTAGTATAAAAACATTCTAATAACTTTCTTAATAATTGTGCAAGTTCCAGGTGAGAGTATTAAAATATTAACATCATTAGCGTAATCTAGAGACAAATTGACAATTAAAATTCTATTAATGGCTCACCAAAATTCTATTCTTAAAAATTTGGCTTTAAGATATTACATCCTTTGTGGATTAATAGTTCAACCTCCGATGCTGGCTTCTCATAAAGTGCAGATCTCTTTCAGGAGACTAAATTTTGTCTTCAACTTGGTTTAATTGACCTGAACTTTTGCACCGAGGGTGACCTTTCCAAGATGATTCACGCTGTATTCTTGGACTGTTTATAACCGTTATGATTTGAAGCTGATTGGCTTATTGGCTAAATAAATTCTCAAATAACTAATAATCTCAGGAAACAAAGATTCAATTAACTAAAGGAGGAATTCGTGACAAAAGTTACATTGAATCAAACTGTTCCCACTACTTTGAATTCTAGAATTAAGTGAAATTTTGATCCACATGATAGTAAGACTGCCATCTTGAGCATTTCCAATTTTCATTTTTCTATCTTTTCAACTCCTTCAGGTTTGTACTGGTTGCTAATCGAGTCCTTTTTTGTGAGAGAACTTAAGAACCACATGTGCAGAAGAGGTTAAAGCAGAAATTCATATCCACCTCTTTCTCCAATACTATCGACCAGCAGCATGGCAAGTACACTGCCAAAAGCAACAACCCGCCACACCAAAACAAGCTAGTGGTTGAAAAGAACTTGTTAAATTTCCACCTTATCTAAAGATAAGAGTTTACATTGACAGAGATGGGTTGAATTTACGAACTTTGCATACCATCTCACATGCGGTCTAAACATAAGTTCTTATATGGTCAATAACTAACTGTCAAAACAACACATCAAATACTATCAATAATAGAAGTCTAGCATAGGACCTCCTGATTTGATATCCTGTTACAATTTATGCCTCTTTTGGTTTCGGTATCTTAAATATACAGATAATCTGGCCTTTAGCTATATCAAATTTAGAAGCCAAGCCTGCTAAGAAACCCAATACAGCTATCCAGTTGCTCCCTGTTGAACCTTCATATCGAGACTGAAGGGTAAAAGGATATTAAGCTCCTCATAAGTTTTCTTGAAGTACAATAAATATGCTATAGGCTTTTTATCCTTCTTTTCTGATCTATAGAAAGATCTTCAAACTTCAGAAATATGAGTAGTATTTCCTTTCCCTGAATACAAGAACTCCAAAAATTTCATTTATTCTTTAACTAATTGATGGTGATTAATGAAACCCATTACCTAATGTTTATGGATTTCGAGATCCACAGATTAAGTCTCGTATCATCCATGAACAAAGCTACTTTCTGCCTTATTCGTAATATCAAGTGGGGAGGATCCTGGATAAGATGGTCATACTTACCAATACTCTTGAGATACACCTGAATAATTGTACTCCACTCCATGTATTTGGAGGAAGCAACCAATTTATGGTTCCTTTGTTGAGAATATTCACACCATTTCTCCTTTCGCACTTTCTTTGATATTATGATACTTGTACAGGATCATTGTTGTGTTCTTTTCAATTTCATACTTTTCGTGGACTCTTTAGACTATATTATGTCGAGAACTTTTAATAGAATTTTATGTCATGTTACTGTAATCCTGCTTATGTAGGTTAACGTTGTTCATATTCCTTTTTCGTGATGAAAGAAATTTGAATAACATAATTATAATATTCATTAAATATTGCACTTTGCTAGTTTCATGTAGTTGTTCGTAATACAATTGTTCTTTGAAGGTGGGAAGATGGACTTGCTGAGAAAGTGGAATATGACCCTGCTGGTAACATCAAGACTCAGATAGTCCGATCGCCTTTTGTTCAGGTATTTTTTTTCTTGTCGAAGTTTTAATTTCTTGAAGTAGTTTAGCTTTATCTTTGTTATTTTCCACCTCACTGTCTTTCCTTTAGTTACCTTAATTAACATCAGAATAGCAGAGGGGGTAGGTGTAATATTCAGATACCATAAACCATTTATGTAGATGAAAGCATTGAGCAACTGTTCATATGATTAAACTATTTAAATTAAACTCCTCCCTAATATAGTTTACGATTTTAGACAACGTGGTAATCTAAAACTCTAAAATTATTGTCTTTCTATATGTTCAACAGATCCCACTTGGAGTAACAGAAGATCGACTAATAGGATCCGTTGATGTTGAGGAGTCCGTGAAATCTGGAACAACTGTTTTTCAACCTGGTCTTCTTGCAGAAGCTCATAGAGGAGTACTATATGTTGATGAGATAAATCTTTTAGATGAGGGAATCAGTAATCTGCTGCTTAATGTGCTGACAGAAGGAGTTAATATTGTAGAAAGAGAAGGAATAAGTTTTCGACATCCCTGCAAACCTCTTCTGATTGCCACCTATAACCCAGAAGAAGGTTCTGTACGTGAACATCTGCTTGACCGCATTGCGATAAATTTAAGGTATAAAACCTAATAATCTATCTACTTTATAACATCATTTTTGTTAAGATTATGATTGATTGATTGATAAGATCACGATGATTTGTATTGATTGATTAGAATGATTATTTGATTAACAGATTTTAGTAGATTATAATTAGTTATTTTTGGTAAGTTGAGATGTATATATTTATTCCTTTACATGAATAGTAAAATGCAGAAAATTCTTCCCCAATCATTTTATCTGTTAAGTTTAACATGATATCAGAGTTAGGTTCGCTGAAGTAGCAAGTGATTTTTCTACGGGTCTTTTACACATATCATACCTAGGTTTTGTTCAAATGTTTTTCTGGCTTTTGCATTTCATTCTCTTTATGATTCTTTTGCTTCTATCGTCCGTTTTACTACTGATCTGATAATTTTGGGAACCTATTAGTACTTTAACACGGCTAACTGGGACTATTTAGCCGTGGGTTGTCGTTGATTTGGGAGTAGAGCTGATTGAAGTGTTTCTGTTATCATTAGTTTCTGAAGTATTTTGTGTTTGGTTTTCTGGTTCTGTTTGTCTGCATAATAGGGCCCATTCTGACTTCTGTTTGGTTTTGGAGTGGCCTCTGTTCCTTTTTGTGAGGTGTGTCTGGGCTGATTAGTTACAAGATTTGTGAGTTTGTTGGTTGGGGATGGCAAGGTTTACTAAATTCTTTCAATATCATTCGTCATTGGAGGCGTTCTCAACTTTTGTCACTACTGCTATGCAACCATGTACTCTTTTAACATGCCTAACTTCATCCTCAACCCAATGGGTTATTGATTCAAGTGCCACAGACAGGTAATCAAAATCTCTTCTTGACATTTGACCCTTATAAAACATCGTCTCAAGTTACCATTGTTGATGATGGATCATCAACACCACTACTCGGATCTGGTACTGTAAATCCAACACCTTCTTTTCCCTTAACTTCAGTTCTTAGTTTGCAGAAATCAGCTTTTATATATAATGTGGTCTTACATGTTCGTCCCGTAACTCCTCTTGAAGCTCATTGTCAGTTAGGTCATCCTCTTTACCTCTCTTGAAGATAATGTGTCCTCAATTTCAAAATATTTCTTCCTTAGACTGTGAGTCTTGTCAGTTTGCTAATGTCATCGAAGTTCATTAAATCCTCAAGTTAATAGAAGGGCTAGTTCTCCTTTCGAATGAGTTCACGCACATGTGTGGGTCCTTACCCTATTGTTTCCAAAACTGGTTTTAAGTATTTTGTTACTTTTGTTGATGATTATTCTAGAGTTACTTGGTTATATTTTGTGAAAAATTGTTCTGAGTTATCTACTCATTTTTGTGCCTTTTGTGCTTAGATTAAAAATCAATTTCGTACATCCGTCCAATCTTTAAGAGGTGATGATGCTAAGGAATATTTGCCATAGCTTTCCAAACTTTTATGGCTCAAAATGGCATTTTGCATCAAACATCTTGTGTTGATACACCATCCCAAAATGGGGTAGCCGAAAGAAAAAATAGATACCTCTTAGAAACTGTTTTTTTTTTTTTTTAGGGCTTTACCTGTTAGGGAGCCCTTCCAGAAATTCTCAGAGGCCTAGGACGAACAGAGGCCAATGAGGGGGCTTTTCCTGTTTCTGCACTCTTCTTTCAAATGAAGGTCCCCAAAACAATTTTGGCGTGATGCCATTTTTATAGCTTGTTTCTTAATTAATCATGCCTTAGTTCTAAAAGGTGCAACTCCTTACGGTGTTTTATTTCCTACTAAGCCTTTGTTCCCTATTGAACCAAGAGTGTTTGGGAGTACATGTTTTGTTCATTTTGTCCATCCTTCAGTGACCAAGTTAGACCCTAAGTCTCTTAAGTGTGTTTTAGGTTATTCTTGTCTTCAAAAAGGCTACCAATGTTTTTGCAATTCTCTTGATTGATATTTAGTGTCCATCAATATTTCATTTTCTGAACTGTTTTCCCCGTCTCATATATAAGTGAAGGGGAGCAAGATGACCTTTTAGTCTATACCATCACCATCCTTGAATCACAGTCTAACCATGCTGTTGAACCACAGTCGACTAAGAAAAGAGGCCTCCAACCCCGTGCCCTCTACCTCCTTCGTCTTTGGAGCCTAAGACAGCCATGTCAAGTGATCTTGACCTTCCTATTGCTGCTTTCGATTCTGTTGCTCTCCCTAAAACTGTTCATGTAGTCTTAGCACTCCTGGTTGGAGTACTACAATGATAGAGGAGATGAATGCCCTCGATGGTAATGGTACATGGGACCTATTTAACTTACAGATTGGTCCAACAAAGCTGTTGGATAAAAATAGGTGTTTGCAGTGAAAGTTAATCCTGATGGTTTGTTGCTAGCCTCAAGGCTTGGTTAGTTGCTAAAAGTTAATCTCAAACCTAAGGAGTGGAGTATTTTGATACTTTTAGTTCTGTTGCAAAATTGACATAAGTTTGTTTATTCATTTCTATGGTTGCCACTTATGACTGGCCTTTACATTAGCTTGATATTAAGAATGCTTTTCTCCATGGCGATTTGCAAGAAGAAGTATATATGAAGCAACCGCCTGACTTTGTTGCTTAGGAGGAGTCTGAGAAGGTTTGTCAACTTCGCAAATCATTGTATGGTTTGAAACAAAGTCCTTTGTCATGGTTTGGAAAATTTAGTGGAGTTGTTTAGGATTTTGGCATGAGACAGAGCAAATGTGATAATTCTGTGCTCTATCAATAGTCTGATGATAGTCTTATTTTCTTAATATTCTGTTAATGATATTATTATCACTGGAAGTGATGCACATGGCGTCTCATCTATTACAGCTTTCTTACATACTCATTTTCAAACAAAGGACTTGGGGGAGTTGAAGTATTTTTTGGGAATTGAGGTGACAAGAAGCAAGAAAGGTATACTTCTTTCTCAAAGGAAGTATGTCCTTGATTTACTACAAGAAAATTTAAAATTGGGCACTAGACCTTGTAGCACACTAATGGCCCTGGGTACGAAACTTGGAAGAGTTAATGATGATGAGAGATTTAAAGATCTAGAGAGATACAAGAGATTGGTAGGAAAGCTAAACTACCTTACTATTACTTGTCCTAATTTTTCATACTCTGTAATTGTTGTGAGTCAGTTTATGGCCTCACCTTCTGTTGTTCATTGGAAAGCTCTTGGTTATTTGAAGGGAGCTTCGGGACTTGGCTTGGTGTATAGGAATCATGGGGTGTACAAACATAGAATGTTTCTTAGATGCAGATTGGGGAAGATCGAAGATTGATGGAACATCTACGACAGGGTATCGTGTCTTCATTGGAGGAAACTTAGTATCTTGGAAAAGTAAGAAACAAAATGTAGTTTCCAGATCAAGTGTGGAATCTGAATATAGAGTGATGATTTAATCATTGTGTGAGGTCATTTGGTTGCAATAACTGTTGGAGGAGGTGGGACTTAAGTTTGTTATGCCAACTATATTGTAGTGTGAGAGTCAGTCAGCACTTCATCATGCCTCTAATTCGGTTCTAATTCGGCCCATATTAAGATTGTCACTTCATTCGAGAAAAGATTCAAGAAAAACATATTCTAAGACATGTTTGAACTTGAGACCAGCTTGTAGATATTCTCAGTAATGCTGTGAATGGGGCTTGAGTTGATTACATTTGTAACAAGTTGGGCATGATTAACATTTATGCATCAGCTTGAGGGGGAGTATTAAGATTATGATTGATTGATAGGATCATGATTGATTTCTATAGATTGATTAGGATTGCGATAGATTGATTTATTAGCAGATTTTTAGTAAATTATAATTAGTTATTTTTGGTAAGTTGAGATATATATATGTATTCCATTTGTGAATAGTAAAATACAGAAAATTCTTTCCCAAATAATTTTATCTGTTAAGTTTAAGGATTCTTTTTAGGTTTACTTTGTTATAAGCTTGGTCAGTGAAGCCAAATATTATCACTATATGGATTCTATATCCACCTTATTGACAAAAGATTATATCTGAAAAGTTAACACTTGAGAAAATTACCTTTCCCTGTTCTCTCAGTTATATTTGTGTTCAGCAAATACCATTTCTCGGTAGTGATTCTTTCTTGAGGATCAATTATCTAGCCAATTCCTTTCCTTACTGACACCATCCTTTTGCAGTGCAGATTTTCCAATGAATTTTGAAGAGCGCGTTTCAGCTGTTGAAATAGCAACAAAGTTCCAAGAGTGCAGTATTGAAGTTTTTGAGATGGTGGAAGAAGAAATGGAATATGCAAAGACTCAGGTGATGTTGTAATAACATATTCCGTGACATTTAAAAGCTTCTGATATCTGACCTTGATAAAAGATATAAGATAGGTGGACACAAATTGAGCAACACAGTGCTGATTGTGAAGAGGTTCTTACAACCCCTCTACCAATTAAACTTTTAGAGTAGGTAAAAATTTAACACCAGTTAAATCTAACCCAATTGGTCAGTGGCTCACGAAATCAGAATGGAATGTATAATGTTACTGCAATCTAGGTGCTGGATTTGTGATGGATCATCTCAAACAATTTTCAAAACCTGGTACTTCAAGAAGGCATGGTAAAAAGATCATGAAAAGGTTAAAATCTTAGATCAAAATTTTGATGGCCTGAGGAATGATACAGTAAAGGTTTATGGGAATTAGAACCAACCAGTAAAAATTGTGACAAATTGTGTCCTTGCAGCCTTATCGCCATATGTGGCTTGGAAGTATAACAATGGATTGTGTCTATGACATTGGCAGACCCTAGGAACAGCAGTTTGCTATTAAGACTTAATATATTTGATAAAACTTTGATAATGTCTGAACTTTGAAAACTTTAGTAGGGGCCAAATATAATCGTTACCAAGATATATTCACAATCTGTACAAGTATTAAGGATATTATCAATTTTTTAATTACAAGATACTTTTATAGGATAATCCACCATTGCACTTTTTGTCATTATTTTTAAATATCAGGAGAAGTTTAGAAAAAGTATTCTTTAAATTGTGGTTGGAAAGAAGGCTTAATTTCTCTGGTGCATGGAAACTCTAGTTGTTGATGTATCCATATATGTTCATATATCTATTATTTGTCCTTTTCATGGATTCAGTAGTCTATTTTAACTTTGAACCTCTTCTTGGCAAGCCAGAAAGCAGGCTATTTGCGTGAACAGTTTTTTACTGTGTGCTTTAGACGTGGTCTGTTTATATATAAAATTGATATTGCTACCTTGGTTGTCTAGTTGCATAGGCACTTAGCAAATGCTCTTGCTTTACAAATATAACTAGTATGAGACCCGCGCATATTAATGGTCAAAATGTAATTGATCAAACGTAATTGTCACTCACCACCCGTCTAAACATATTATTTTAAAAAATTTATTTAAAATCAAAGATTATTTATGTATAGTTTTTGGTATTATACACAATTATTATTTTTTATTTTATTTTGTATTATATACTAATTTTCTTTACTATAATATTTTTAAATTATTGAAGATTAAGTTAATATAATTCATATAATTTAATTGAATAAACCACAAAAATTATTAAAATATCGTTTCGAAATATTTTATAT
>JAWZTD010000145.1:1375597-1386953 GCA_035221335.1 Echites panduratus | reverse complement strand
CTTGTTTAATGTGAACGGGTACTTAAGCTTTTGCTTTTTCCTAGAGTGCATTGCCGCAACGGGGTGGCGAAGTAAATTTGACTTTAATATTCTGTGACTTTTTTTGAAGTTTTTGGTGCCTGTAATAGATAACCTTCTTTAGGTTTTTGTCTGTAGAATAAATATGAGTTGCATTCTAAATTTTGATGTATTATTTGTTTCTAGACATTAGTGCTCATGGTTACTATTCAGGAAGAATCGACTGTAAACTTTCTACTTTCAGAAAATAAGTTTCATTAGCTTTTGACTCAAACATGGTGGAAGGTGCCAAAAAAAAAAAAAAAATGGTAACCGTGTTGGTTTTCAGAAAATTTTGTTTCTCCTTCATGTAGTGTTTCTTGGAACAAGTTGGCAAGATGTGTTCTATGCACTGCCAAATTCTTGTTTAATGTGAACGGGTACTTAAGCTTTTGCTTTTTCCTAGAGTGCATTGCCGCAACGGGGTGGCGAAGTAAATCTGACTTTGGGGGGTATTGACCTAAATAATTCAGGGAGGTAAGGATGAATGGTTTACTTTGTCCAGTGGTTTGTAAGACTTTCTCTTTTCTGATGAGTTACAAGCCACCTAATATTTTCTATGCAGTGTTGTTGTCAGAGAAGATAAAAAGTTGTTAACTGTACTTTTTCCAGATGGACGTGATGGGCGGGCATTTACTCTCAAGGTGCTTAACATGGGCTCGACAGGCCTTCTCTCTTTCACATACTTAATGAAACACTTTATTGTTCCCTCATAGGTTTTGCTTCTTCGCTGCATCTATTTTTCATGTCACCTACATGCTATACTTTTGTTTGACTTCAGGCTGAGACATCAGAAGACTTGTACGAGTGGAAGACAGCCCTTGAACAAGCTCTTGCTCAGGCACCAAGTGCTGCTCTTGTGATGGGGCACAATGGAATATTTCGCAATGATGCTAATGACACAATGGACGGTTCTTTTCATCAATGTATGCATTCTATTTTTTTTTATTAATTATTTCCACCTTTTGCTTTTAAAGTCTCGTGTGACACTTTTTATATCCTATAATCGTGCTTAAACTAATCTTCTGCTGCCTTTAATTATTTTGTTCCAAAATTTATTGGATTTCTTGATAATTTAGGGAGGGATAAACGCCCTGTTAAATCCTTGGTTGTTGGACGTCCCATTTTGCTCGCACTAGAAGACATAGATGGAGGTCCATCCTTTCTTGAAAAGGCTCTCCGATTTCTTGAGAAGTATGGTAAGGTGTTTATTTCTATATGCAATTGCTTTGCATTGCTGCTTTTTCTTGTGTTTGTGGAGGTATAACTTATGATTCCATTGTGTTAGTTCTTCCAATGTGGGTTTTCCTGTTATTAGATAATAATCCCACTTGTGAGGAATGCTATAGTGGGCGCAACTATTAAACACTTTAACAGAGACTTAACTCTCTTTTTAGATATATTTTATAAACTAAAACCCTAAAAAGACAAAATAAACCTACTGGTACTTGATATAATTTTAAAATTTGTAAATAATTTTTTTATAGAAGAAAAAAATTTTTTTTTTTCTCAAGGAGTTAAATCTGTTGAAGTTTTTAACAGTTGCCTACTATAATTGGGCAACTGTGCCCACTATATAGCATTTTTATCCCACTTACTAAAGAACAATATGAGTAAAAATTTTTAGGAATATTACCAAAAATTGATGATGTACTAGTAGATAGTCCTTTTTCTCTAGTTTCTTAGGTGCACTGAAGAATTCCTGGAAGTTAGGATGTTAAGGGGAACTTTTCGACCATAAGAATGAGAAGGGAGTATTGATTAGGACTTATTTTTTTATTTCTGGTAAGGTTATTGATATGATGTTAGTTAGGTCTCACATGTGGGATAGTATATTACAGTAATAGGAAGATATGGTTGATAGAGGAGTAAAATAGGTCCTACTTAATATAAAATTAATAAGATGATATAAAATGGGTCCCATTTGATATAAATTTATAAGAAAAATGAATTTATTTCCTGTGGCGAGAACGAAAATGTTGAATTGGAAAAAGAATCTCAGGGTATAAAAATTCTTTTATGAAGTAAGAAAAAGTTGGGAAAGTAGTTTTTACTGTTTACCCAGATAAGCTCTTAGGCTTTGGTTATTTGCTACTTATATTATTGATGTTGAGCATAGAAACAAAAATATACAAATGAAGTGGCTATTATGGTCTTAGAAAGTAAGGTTTGGTGGTGTTAATGAAAATTTAAGAGACACTCCTAGGTAACTACATTAACTGTCTTATTTATGAAGCATAAATTGAGTTATGTGGTTCATGTTAGCAATTTCTTTATGTATGTTTTGGTGGTTAAGAATTGAAAGAAATTGTGTTCCAAGTGAATAGCAATAGATGTTCTTTACTGTTGGCAATCAGTACATGGGGAAACTTGGCAGGTGGATTTGAGATGTTCATGATAGACTCCAACAGAAAGAGCATCCCATGAATTGGGTAGACCGTCTGAGAAGCTACAAGTTGTTCACCATCACCTGAAACTTACAGTTAACTGAATATGGTATCTTTGGATAAGGTCCTGTATTCAGATCCTATTGCCTTTTGGTCTCAAAAAAGAAAACAGTGTTAATTTGCTTGCTTCAGGCCCGTTATTAAAACAGAGGAGTTCTGTTCACTTTTGAGTTGGAGTTTTGAGTTAACATATAAATTTTACTCTTCGAGTAGTATAAACTTTTAGATGAAGCAATAATTTAACAAGAGAAAGTGAAAGTTGTGATATGAGGCCTGAGAAGACTCTTAAACCCAACTAGCTAGGAAAAGAGAGAAGTATGTAATTAGTTCCTCAGCAAAGAAAAAGTCAAAATATGAGTAATCGTTAATGCAATTGTTGTTGAAAGGGTGAAGGTATTTGATTTTTTGTATGATATTAGAATATTAGATAGAGATGGAAAAGAAATTTGCAATTGTTCATGACTATGCTAACAAATTAACAACACAGACAAAATATGCAGTAAAAAGTATCCTCTCATAATTAGAGCTGTTGGATAAAGAGGGATTTGTATTTGTATATAACTGAGACCAGATAGACTGGAAGTGCTTGAAGAGGAAATTTAATCAGTTTATAAGGAGATGGAAAAGATACTAGGTTAGAGTTGGATGCAAATGCAGATAAGAAACCACATCATATTTTGCACAAGAATGGTTTTAGTTCAATGTGGTTCTGATCAATGGATAATATATAGAATAAGCATGAAATATGACGAGTGTTTTGACCTATAGAACGTAAAGGACCCATTTAAAAGATTTTGGACCTTTGATAAGAATACTTTTCAATGCATGAATCAGGTTGCTTGTCTTTTAGACTACATGGAAGACAATAATTCAAGCTGACATGTTATGCCAGGAAATCTGAGCTTCTTGTTTTAGCTTTTTCACTTCTCAGAAAGGGAACTTGGGATAAATTTGGACCTCTTAAAACACTCCAATGCTTAAGTTAGAAGTTGTCCAATTGCTTGATGAACGATAAATAACTTATTGTAAAAGCCACTGACCTAATTAATAAAAGATTCAAGTCTTTATAAGGTTTGAAACTCTTCAATGTGGGACCGGAAGTATTTCCAGAGTATAGAGCTCTTGGTATGGGAGATTATGTAGGCATGAAGCTTAGTCTCAAGCTTACCTACTTGTATATAAAGTTTTGTTTCATCTAACATTTCATTGATACCCAAAATAATCTTGAAACCTGCTCATGGCTCAGAAGATTAAGCTATAGGTTGCACTTACCTAATTGGAGAGAAAGGTCAATGATTTGCTTACTAATGGGGATGCCTCTGAGTAGAATAGAGGAAGTGTAGTTGGTGCTAGACAAATGCAGTGCAGCTGATGGCTAATTAGACTTGTCAATAGTGGGCGATGCCCGGCATTTTGCCAAAAACTGTCATTATGGATGGCGAATGGCATGAATAGTGGTTGCAGGGCAGCCATTACTTAAACATAGAAAATGTGATAGTAACAACTATGTAATCATAAAAAACTGAAAGATAATCCATATAAAATAACAATAGACAATTATGAAGGTTTCAAGCAGAAATTGTTCTTGTTTCTTAGTTGCAGAGAAAATTAGAAAAGCTAAGAAAAAACATAAAAGGACAAAGGTTGAAACAAACCTTGTGAGAGCGAAAAATGTGCAAAGAATCAGAAAAAACTTGAAGAAAACTTGGAGGAGAAGGTGAGAAAAATCAGAAAAGCAATCAGAGGAGAGAAAAATCAAAATAATACATGCCTGCTTTTGAAAGAAAAATCAGCAAGAGAAGTTGCTGTAGATGAGAAGAGGAGAAGAAGAAAATAATGTACCTTGGGAATTAGGACACAGATCTGTGTGACTAAGCAACCAGTGCCAAAAATTGAACTCCGACAAGAGAATTTAGGTTTTAGCAATTTATCCATGTATAATTTACCCATATCTTTTAGATAAGAGTATATAGGTGAATATGTTGACATGAGTCACTATTCCTCTCAGATAGCCCAAAACAGAAAATAGGAACATATTGGTCCCCCCAAGATAAATAAATAATGTAATCATTTTCCTGAGATAGACTAAATTGTTTTAAAATATTGATGATGAAAGTCAATTATCATGTTGCTTCATTATGCTAATGTACTTCACTAGATTCCAAGAATGCTAGGAAAAGATAAACCTGGTTAATATGCAACTAGGACTACTAACATTAGTAACCAGGAGTTGATGCATGGTTGTTCTTTCAGGACTTATTTATAATATATTAATTAATTATGAAGCTAATCATTCCTTTCAATATAAACATGAGTTTGTTTCTTTGGTCACTCTCTTGTCTTACGTTACATGCGATATGAAGACCAACAATTTTGATCCATGCATGTTTATGCAAAATCTATACCTATATTTCCTGTAAGATGTCTATTTATTTGAACAAGAGAATGACATGTTTGTACTTTGCATCAACAGGAAATAAAGTAGAAGGGATTTTGCGACAATCTGCAGATGTTGAAGAAGTGGACCGGAGAGTTCAAGAGTATGAACAAGGTCTTTCTTCCTCTCTTTTATCTGTTCTTATGCTATTATATAGATGGTGTCAGCAACATAATTAGGTTGATTTCAGTTGTATTCTTCTTTTAGTTATTGTAGTTAGATTGTACTATATGGAACTTAAATATGCTTGAGTTCCCAACTCCTATGAATTTACACGGGAAATCTGAGATGCTGTTTTCTTTCTAATTGTGACTGTAAATTAAATAAACATGGTTAAGGAAAGATCTCTTCATGAACTTCTCATTCTATGTTTAGTTCTTAATACCTGTCAAAGGCTAATCCTGTACAGCCCAAGAAAGCCTTTGCCTGCACGTATAACTATTCAGTGCCTATACCCCATAAAACTTTTGAGATTTGCCTGTTGACCTGTTTCAGTAAATCTAGTTAGCTATAGCATTTCCTTGGGATTGTTTTTTCTCGCTTCAATGTAAATACGAAAGTTGATCACAGTTGGCTGTAATTTCATTTCATTAGGAGTAGATTGCTGTGCTTAAAATTAAAGATGTAAGTCAATAACTCTACTTTTTATGACCGGATATGATAATGAACCTAGGTGGCGATGTTTAGCAGAGAACAACTGTCACTCAATTTCTGCAGCGTCTCTTCAGCTCCAGAAAAGAAAAGGTGTTTTTGAGAGAAGTTGTTTTAGAAATTAATGTAACATTTTTAACCGGATTGATAATGAATGAACAATAGCGGTTTTGAAAAGCATTCTTAGTGTAGTTTCTTCAAAGATGTGTTTTTATGCTAAAATAGGAAATGAGAAACAATCGGGAACAACTAAAAATAACTTTTGGCTGAAAAGAGGTAAAAGAAACTTATTCTTAGCCTTTAATAAGAGAGGCCTAAGATGAGTTTTGGGGGTTCATCGCTATGATTGTGCAAGTGCTGATTCATATTGTAATTCATTTAAGAGCAAGTCAGGAAGGATCATTACATGACTGTTTGCGTCATCAGTTTTGTGAGACCTTAGACTAACATATGTTTATTTGAAGAAAGTGATGAATTATTCTTTCACATTCCTGAACAAAAATGTGGATATTCGGTTTTAGATGTACTGACTGACTAAGCAGTAAACATATTGGGTTGATGGGAGGATGAAGAAGCAAAGCTCTTGTATGCTAAAACAAAATTCCATTAGTCTCCTCATGTTAGAATGGAATGGCTAATGCTGGTAACTGGTTTCAGATGGAAAGAAGTTAAAGAGGAATATTTAGCAGTGGAATTGTCAATGTAAAGTTAGCTGCCAAGCCATATTAAGCTCAACAGATTGAACTTTTTTTTAATTTTTAAATACTGTGTATTTATCAGAACCGGAAGTTTTGGCCCACTAGGAAGGGGCTTTGTTAAGTGGTTAAATTTAATTCCTTTCTATCATGGTGAACGGAGGTTAATTGCAGATAACGAAAATTCAATAAGCTCCTGGTATAATGGAAATAGCCAGATTTTGCTCTAGTATTCTTTCATGAATGAAAAACAAGTGTGCATAACATGATACTTAACGGTGATATCTGCCCTGTTGCTATTGCTGTCTGTTTTTTTGTCTATGCAAACATAATTTCTAATATGATATGAATGCCTGAGTTGAAGAGAAGTGGATTGAATACTATCTATAGATATAAGCTTGGTTTCAACAAATTCATATGTTACAGATCACATGTTGGCGCTTTATGATTGACATGTCTTGAATTTTTTAACTATTCTCTATTACTCTTCACTTTTGATTTTAGGCTGTTTTGGTACTTTGGAGGTGTTTTTCAGAATATCTTTTGCTTATTGATGCTATTAAAAATATAAAATTTCATAATTTTTGGAAAAGTTTGCTGGTGTTTTTTTTTTCCCCTCAAAAGAACCTTTTTGCCCCAGAGTTTGAGAATGGAAAACAGACCCTCTATCTGAAAGCAGCATTTTCTTGGTTGATCCATATGATGAAATATCTATAGTTTTACAAATATCTTCTTATATTTTATGCATTCTTGATATAAGTTTCTCATGGGATCTTACTTGTTTAAACTATCTGCAGGTAGGACTGAATTTGGTCCAGATGAAGATGCTCATGTTATTGGTGACTGTGTTAAGGTGCCTTTTCATTGATTATTATTATTTTGAGAATCTGGTATGTTTCTATTGTTTCCACTCCAGTCTTTTTCATGTTATACCATCGGCTACTACTATGCAGCATGTGCTTCGGGAACTGCCTTCATCTCCTGTTCCTGCTTCCTGCTGCACAGCTTTATTAGAAGCCTATAGTAAGTTGTTTATTTGTTACCTCTATTTAGTAGTTTACTAAAGGTGATGGATACATCTAGTTGGCAAAATAGTTGTCATTTCATTTCTAAAACTTTGTGATGCAAAAGACCAGGGTCAAAATGAACATGAACATTTAATTTGTTGCTTTAGTTTTGTACCAATCTTCTCTCTCTCTCTCTCTCCACCGTATATTTCGGTGGAGAAGAATTTGAGTTGGTGCTGTCCTTGGCATCTAGCTCCTTCTCTGTGATTTTCATTTACAGAGTTCTATGTTTTCTGAAACATGATTGCTGCAAAGAAGGCATTTTTTATCTCTGTTCTCCCTTATCTGAATTAAATTCAGACAGGAGAACTGTGGATAAGGGAAATATGTTTCCAGAATAGGAATTGTTCTCACTTCCCTCCATTTTGTCTGCATCATCTGGTCACAAACAATCTCCTCTCTCCACCCTTCTCCTCATTTCTCTCTCATTTTATTGCTTGAAGCATTCATCTTCTCTGTTCACCTGCTTTGCTCCCTTTGTATGCAAAATTCTCAGTTAGCAATCCTAATGCTAACACTCCTTGCTTTTAGTTTTTGCTGCTAAAGTACTTGGTCTGTACGTCACTTCCCAGTCAGGTTTCAGCTCATTATTCTTTGAGTTTCACGACTATTTATTTGTGTTTGGTTGGATATGCTTCTATTTGGAGAAGTGTCTTATGCTGCACAGTTTATGCAGAATACATATTCCTATTGTGTTGTAACCTTTCATCAAGTTCTTTGAATCTTAAAACTATTTGGCTTAGTCACATTTCTTGTGCCGATAACTAGCACTTAGTTATTCAAAGTATGCCCCAAGTATTTTGTGTTATCTAATCCAAATATATCACTCTCATTACCTGAACAGAGATTGATAGAAAGGATGCACGGTTAAATGCTATGCGTTCTGCCATATTGGAGACGTTTCCTGAACCAAATAGGCGCTTACTGCAAAGGTACCGTGAAATATGTCTCACTGTGTGGATTTGTAAGTCTACATAGGTGAGTTTACAAAAAGAAATTGTAGGATTTTATTTAGCTCTTGTTTGTGCTGAAATGTGTTCTACAGGTAGTTCCACTTGTTTGTTGTCAGATTCTTTTCCGAACTTATTTTGCTATTGGGTTACTACTATCGGGCAATTCCTTGTAGGAAATATGTCATTTTTATACAATAACTGATTAATACATCTTACTACCCAGATGTACACCTGGGTTATTCTCAGGGTTATAACTCTCATTTGATGAACGCATGAAGTCATTTTCGATTAGATATCTCTGAGCAAAATCCTTAAAAAAGCTAACATTACAAGAAATTGGTTGGTCTTTCCTTTTTAGAAATTTTTTTAGTTATTTAGTTTTTCAACTTTCTGGGAGTCACAGGCAATTTTGATCTTTTACATATTGTAGAAATTTAGTGGATGTGGCTTAAAAGTGAAATTTTAATTGCTTCATCAAGATTGATTCTTCTTCTTTGGGATTCTAATTGTTATAGGAAAGTCAGGAGTCTCATGTTATTCTAGAGACACTTATTACACTAAGATTAATTTTTTTAGGAACTTTCTGATTCACAAGTACCTTAGTAACTTTCTCTTCTAGCAGCGATTGAACCTTTACAAACTAGGTTTGGTATGTGGTGTGTTTAATTGTTCTTCTTTGATCTTGACAAGTATGTCAGTAACATTGCACGTGGGAGTTGATGGAACTTTATTTGGAATTAATGAAATTAAAAGTTTGGAAGAGAGAGGCTAAATCTTCTCTTAAATAGATGCTACTTGGTTAGATGACATGAGCACTGAAGAGTGCTCAAGTTGTTCAATGGCTTAAGATGACTGATGATATTAAAATGATGATGATCAAGGGATGCTATCTTTCAGCGTGGGTCAACCTAGGCTGTCCTTTGTCAAAGAACTTCTTGAGAGTAGTTAATGGGCTTTTTTATTTAGCCTGGTGTTGAATATATTGGATCCTTCACTACAAGGATTTTGTTAATGTCCCAATTTTCTGGGTGTAGACAATTAAATTTTATTTATTCCTAGATAAATGACATGGAACAAATAATTTGGAGACTATTCTTCAGCCAATCAAAATAGGAAAATTTAGGTTTTTACATTGAAAAGATGTGTTGAAGGAGAATATTCGCCAAGATTCTTCTTTTCTAAATTCCTTTCCAGAAAACCCTTCCAATTTCCAAATATCCTCTTAAAATCCTACTCAAAGATCGTTTCCAAATATTATATTTTTATATTTTTAAGAACTGGTTGATTGATCGGGGAAGAAGAATGATTGATTCAATGGCCAAATATGTCTCCTATAGCTATATAGGTTCTTCATAGATTCAAAGTCACCACCATTATTCAAGCCTTTGACTAGAGAGCTCCTGAGTCATCTCTCTCTGAAGATTTTCTTCAAATATTCAAGACTTTTGAAGGAGGATTTGAAGCCTTCACAATCATCAATAAAATCAATCCTGAGAAAAAAAAAAGCCTGTTTAATTCAAGATGAAATCTGACATTATTGTCACCTTACAGAGAAGAATTGGAAGATTTCCCTACGGAGAATTTGTTTGCACAATTTTAAATTAATAAAATATTTTTGTCGTGATTTTTCTTTTCTTTTATTTGTAGACATGAGTGAACACTTTGTGCTGTGAAAGATTTCTGATTCCCATGCTCTTCCACTATCCTTTTTTTGCAACATTTTGTTTATTTGTTTTTCCTCAATGATTTGCTGAGAGTGGTGGGGGAGGAGACATTGGCTTGTGTGGAGGGTCTTACAGTTCCGAAAATTATGTAAATAATCTCCTTGCATTTTATATGTTGACAAAAAGTGACAATGATACATGAGCACCTGCATCTTCAATGCAAAGTAAATTTCAACATGCAATTTCAATGTTTTAACTTTCATTTTTGTGTGAAGGAGAAGAGACTTACATGTTTCTGCATTCAAAACATCTTTCTGTTTTTATGATACTATCACCATCGTAAACAGTTATCATTTTGTTTCAGAATATTAAAGATGATGCAGTCTATCTCATCTCATGCTTCTGAAAATCGGATGACTCCTGGTGCTGTTGCTGCTTGTATGGCACCCTTGCTCTTGCGCCCTCTTTTGGCTGGTGAATGTGAAATGGAGGACGATCTTGATATTAATGGTGATAATTCTGCTCAGTTGCTTGCTGCTGCTAATGCTGCTAATAATGCACAAGCTATCATAACAACACTTTTGGAGGAGTATGACAATATCTTTGATGTAAGTTGTTCAGGGTTTCGTTGGTTTGGAAATTTGGTCATCAGATGATACGATAGTTGCTGAATTTTGAAATGGTTGTCTAATTTTCTGATTTTATTGCATTTTCTTTTTCATCCCCCTTTTCTGAATCTCATATTTCTTTTTCATCTTCATCATCACGTTAATCTACTTATTCTTAATTAGCATTACAAATTATTGTAGATCTTCGAAGGAGATCCCATATCTTTTCTACTCTTAAACTAACGATGAATCTATCAGTTAACATGCTAACATGCTTTAAGGAAATCTCAAGTTTCATGGTTAATTGAATTGGTTCACAAATCTGTAACAAGGTTGAAGCTAGTTCATAGAGAAGAATGAGATAGTTGCAGTTTTTACTGACATGGTAGGAGTTGTAGTACATGAGCTTCAATCACGTAAGAAACCACAGGAGGAGGACAATCTGATTAATTCAATAAAGAATTGAAAATGAGGGGAGTGCGAATGTTCGTAAATAGTATAAAGTAAATTAGATTTGAAGAGTTTGGCCTTGCTTTTTAGAGAGTAGGGAAAAGACAGGAACAGAAGAAACCACTATTAGTGTGAACTGCCTTGTGCCGTGCCAAAGGGTACAATGGAGAGAAGGCTAAGATTTTAATGAAGAGGAAGAAACTAAAAAAAAAATGAAAATTTAGAAAAATAAGGAAAAAATTGATTAACCATCATGAATTGAGGCATATGAGACTGGCACCCATTTTGGTTGCCAGAAACCACCAGTTGTTTGTGGAGGAAGGATCT
>JAWZTD010000145.1:1363062-1375497 GCA_035221335.1 Echites panduratus | reverse complement strand
ATCTAAAAAGTTACAAAGAACAAGGGTTGTTGACTAGCCAGCCATGGCAGCTCCATGACAGTGGCTGTTTTTAAGTAACCAGCCATTGAATGGTTTTGGCGTGGCAGAAATTCCAGTCAGTGCTGTGGTTGGTATGGCTAGTACAAGAAGCCATGTAAAAGAAATTTAACTTATATACTCTTATCTAAACTAGTGAGTCATACTTGAGGGTTATTTTAGTCAATTAAATTAATATGGGTAGAGCAGTAAAGCCCTAAATAGGTTTGTCTGAGTTCAATTTTTGGTGAGTTGCATCTTCTTACTCTTCCTCTTCCATTGTTACTTCTCTTTCTGATTTTTGTTGCCTTCACCTCTGCTTTTTCTTGAAGATTTTTCTGATTTTCTGCCTAGATTACTGATTGTAGTAGGTTGGTTGAACTTTGATGATTTAGAAAAAGCCCGCTTGGTCTCACATGTTTGAGTCAAATTATAGTATGATCTCATGGTTTTTTTTTTTCAGCCATTATGGTCCCTCTAACATAGTATGGACAGCCGTTTTGGTTTTAACTGTCATTTTACAGTAAAATACTCGTCGGAACCATTCATGTCACCGGTGCAGGATAATTTTTTAGGGGTAAAATTATCAATACCATCCTTGCTGCTCAAAATCCAACCATTCCATTTTTAAACAAAAAAAGTAAAGAAAAGAATTTTAGATGCATTTGGATTAACAAACTCAAATAAATTAAGTGGACAATCCATATTCATTCATGACCCTTGGGGTAGGTTGGATTTTGAGCAGCAAGGATGAGATTGACAATGTTTTCCCTAAAAAAATTATTCTGTGTTGGTAACATGACTGGTTCCGATGATTGTTTTGTCGGAAGTTGGGACCAAAACGGCAGCCCATAATATGTTGAGGAACCACAACGGTTGAAAAAGCACTTGCAGGATCACACTATAGTTAGGCCCAAACATGTGGGACCAAATGGGCTAAAAGCCCAACATAAATTAACTTTGAATTTTAGATACTTTGTTGAACTTTTGAGTTAGCATTGTTATTGTTTAATTTTGATGTGCTTACTTTGTTTTTTATGATTGATGACAATTTGGTTGTTCAAATGCTTTATTTCGTGATAATTTCACTTGGAACCTTGATATTTATGTCGTCATTTTATATGAATTTATCTTTTAGTTTTATTATGCTGACAATGCTATTTCTATTTTATTTTCTATGTTTTATAATACCTACAGCTGATCCCCCATTTCTGCCATTTGCTATATGATATCCACTATTTCAATTTTGTGTCAAACTGCCATAGGCTGCTATCTGTTAGTGATAACTTTGCAAACAATCATTTGGGACTTAATTAATAGTGTAATAGATTGGGGATTAAATCAGCTAAAATCTCCTAGGGTATGATTTCTGAAGATCTTTAATTGCCTCTGCTACCATTTAACAGTGGTTACAAGTTTTCAGTATAAGGAAGCTTGATGTGGAAATTGGCATTACCCTGGAAAATGAAATCTTAGATGTAAAAACTGGCAGAATGTTGTACACAATTAACAACAGATAAGGCACTGGAGAAAAAAGAATTTTGTTCTGTTTCTTTAAATTTAAATCTGTTTAGAGGTATGCCTTGGTTTAATCATGTAATTGCAGTTTCAAAGCTTGAGTCTTTTTGCTTTTGTGATTGCTGCGTGTTAAGTCGGGCATGACTTTGCCATAGCAAGGACTTATGGATCCTCAAAGCTGTATGTACTGATTATTTTACTGCAAGAAATAATATGTATATACATTTTTTCTTAAAAAAGTGGGTAATAGTAGGTCCCACCTTTCCATTACTTCTGAGAATAAGTACAAAAAAGCTAAACGTAGCCCTAATGATATATGTAGCTAGGGATTATTCTTGTTAAAACACAAACAAAACTTGTTCTTTTATTCATAAAGACCACATATATGTATAATACAAATCATATCATTAGCCATCTAAGATTAGGATATCTATAACCTAATAGAACATAGTATTCTAATTCAACATACATATCTTACAAATGTAACCAATCGTAACTCCATTCAACACTTTAGTAAACATATCTGCACAAATTGCTCAACAATTTTGACATATCTGGACTGATGTGCTTTTCCTGAATCTTTTCCCGAATGAAATACCGAATGAAATGACAATTGATCTCAATATGCTTAGTTCTTTCATGAAGAAAGGATCAGAAGCAATATGAAGAGCAAATTGATTATCACACCATAATATAGTTGGTTTAGTGATTTTAAACCCAACTTCACCTAATAATTGTTGTAACCATGTGGTCTCACAAGCAAATTGAGGTATTGCTCTATACTTAGATTCTATGCTTGATCTAGACACAACATTATGCCTTTTTACTCTTCCACGATACCAAGTTTCCTCCAAATAAATATGATACCTAGTAGTGGACTTACCATCAACTTTGGAACCTCCCCAATGTGCATTTGAGAAACATTCGATATCAATACATCCACCAAAGAATCAACCTATGTCTTGGACCTCCTTTCAAATAACAAAGAATCTGCACAAGTGACTTTCAATGATTAATTGAAGTAGAAGCCGTGAATTGACTTACGATACTCATATAGGATAAGCAATATCTGGACTAGTTACTGTAATATAATTCAGTTTTTCAATTAACCTCATATATCTTTTTGGATCTCCAAATTGTTTACCATCATGCTTTCTAAGTTCTAATCCAGGAATCAGAGTAGTTTAGCACCTAATTTTTCTGTTTCTTCTAATAAGTCAAGAACATATTTCCTTTGAGAAAGAAGGGTCCCTTCTTCACGCCTTGTCACTTCAATGCCCAAAAAATACTTCGAATTCTCCTAAATCTTTTGTATGAAACGGAGTATCCAAAAATTCTCAAATGGAGGATATTCTAACATCACTTCTAGTAATGATAATATCATCGACATATACAACTAGAAGAATAACACCAGTCTCAGATTGTTTATAAAACACAGAATGATCACATTTACTTTGCCGCATTCCAAAATCCTGAACAACTCTACTGAACTTTCCAAACCAAGCCTGAGGACTTTGTTTTAAACCATAAAGTGATTTTTGGAGACGACAAACCTTTTTATACCCCCATGAGCTAAAAAAACCAGTTGGTTGCTCTCTATAAACCTCTTGTAAGTTTCCTTGTAGAAATGCATTCTTAATATCCAAATGATGGATGGGCCAAACATGAGTGGCTGCCAAAGAGATGAATAATGGAACAGAAGTCAAGTTTGTAACAGGAGCGAAAGTGTCGGTATAATCAAGTCCATATGTCCGAGCATATCCCTTAGCAACAAAATGAGCTTTAAGGGGTCCAACTAAGCCATCATGATTCATTTTTATTGCAAACACCCATTTACATCCCACAACCTTTCTATCAATACGTAAATCCACCAACTCTTAAGTATTATTTTCATCAAGAGCATTCATCTCTTCCATCATTGCAGCATGCCAACCAGGATGATTGATAGCTTCTTGAATAGTTTTAGGGAGAGAAATCGAATCCAAAGAAGTAATAAAAGAGTAGGATGAAGCAAGTGAATGATCATATGGAACAATAGAAGAAACAAGACAAGTACATCGGCGTTTACCTTTTCTTAGGGCAATTGGGAGATCTGGATCATTAGGGACATCCTCTCAGAATTCGACGGTGAAGAAGTTGGTGGAGGACATGCATCAGGGACTCCTGGCCTTCTTACGCAAACTTGTGTAATCGGGGTTCGTGTGTGTGGACAAGTAAGAGGTAAAGTATTGTTAATTTGGATAGAAGAGAAGATGAAGAAGAAGAAAATAATGGAGTAGTGTCCAAAAAGGTAACATCTTTAGAAACTAGGTAACGATCAAGTTCAAGACAAAATCATTTATACGCCTTTTGAAGCCTAGAATAACCTAAAAAGACACAATTAAAGAGACTTAAAATCTAAATTTGTGATGTAGGGACAAGTATCCCGAACAAAAGATGTACTACTAAATGTCTTCGGTTCGATTGGAAACAATGGTTTAGTAGGAAACAAGACAATATACTTAATTGTTCCGTTAAGAACAAAGGAAGGCATATGATTGATTAAAAAACAAGCTGTGGCCACAACATCTGTCCAGAAATGTTTGGGAACATACATTTGAAAAAGGAGGACTCTAGTTGTCTCTAGAAGGCGTTTATTTTTTCTTTCAGTGACACAATTTTTGTGAGGGTGTATCAACACAGGAAGTTTGATGAAGAATTCCATTTAGAGTTAGGTGGGATTGAAATGTTTGCGATAGCTACTTTTTTGGCATTATCAGTTCTCAACGTTTGAATAGAAATTTAAAAATGCGTTTTAACTTCAGTACAAAATGCACTAAAATGGAAAAACAGTTCAGAATGATTTTGCATAAAATACAACCAAGTTAGTCTAGAATAATCATGAACAAATGTGAGAAAATACCTAAAAGCACCTTTGGAATTGACTGGGCAAGGACTCCAAACATCAGAATGAACTAATTCGAATGGCAAGGAAGCTTGCGTATTAATTCTAGAACTAGAAGAACTTTGGTGATGCTTGGCAAATTGCCAAGCACAATCTAATGAAGACAAATCATGAAATTGGGGACATTTTTAATATGGGTAAAGAGTGATGACCCAATGTGTTTCGAACGGAGTGGAAGAACTTGTAAGGCCCTTTGATTCTTGAGTATTGAGAATATAGAGGCCCCTTGGACTCGTCCTCTACCAACAATCTTCTTTGTCGTATGATTCTGAAATAAAACATTATGCACAAAGAATCTTACAGAACAATTCAAAGACTTAGTGAGTTTGCTAATAGAGATAAGATTAAAAGCAAATTTGGGCAAACTGAAGACTGAAGTTAACGGAAGAGAAGAAGTGGGTTTAACAGTGCCAAAACCGAGAAGATAAGTAGATGATCGATCGGCCAAAGTAACACGTGAGGATGCTTGATAAGTAATAAAAATAGTTAGATTACCTATCATATGTTCTGCAGCACTAGAGTAGATAACCTAATTGGTTGAGGATGAAACTAAACATGTGGGTGATTTACTGAATTGGCAGTAGTAGAGGGACAATTTGATGAAACTCCAATGGAATGTTGATATTTAGTGAATTGGCAAAGTTTTTTGCCCAGATGACAATAGATTTGTCAGAATTGAACCCTTGAGAAGTAGCCACATTAGATGAATTAGATTGCTGAGACCGATTTAGTTTTGGACAAAAATATTTTGTATGTCCTGGTTCACGACAATATAAACAAATAACTTCTCTAGAGTTACTTTGGCCTTGGCCACCATTTTATATTACTTCCATAACCACGACCACCATTCTCTCTGTAATTTTTGCCACGACCACAACCTCCTCTAAATCCTCTACCTGATTTTCCAAATCCTCTGGCTCAGTGAACCCAAGAGAATTTGATCTTTAGATGTGTAAAATTCAGAAGGCAAACTACCTAAAAAGGTTGAAACAGCCATTTGTTCACATTGTGTTTCATGAACCTTCATATCAAGATTAAAAGGTAAAAGGTTGTTCAGCCCCTCGTAAGTTTTTGTAAACTCCATAAAATATGTCGTGAGCGTTTTATCCTTCTTCTCTGCAATATAGAAAGCTTTACACGCTATATATATTAGTAATGTTACCCTTTCCCAAGTACGAAAATTCTAGAAATTCCATAAGATCCTTAACAAATTCATAGTGATTATTGAGACCCACCACTTCACTATTTATGGAATTTCGAATTTGTAAATTCAGTTTGGCATCTTCTTGTAACCAAAGTACTTGCGCCTTGCGGTAGTATCAAGAGGGGGGTGGTCTCTGATAAGATGATCACTCTTACCTATGCTTCTTAAATAAACCCGAATTGGGTACTCCATTCAAAGTAATTTGAAGAACCAACCAATTTATGACCTGTAATTCTCGTAGTAGAAGATACCAACTCAACAACCGGTTTACTGTCATTTGCCATGGTTGACATAGTTTCTTAAGAAACGAGAAAAGAAACACCAAGAAAACAGTAAGAAGGAACAAATCCAACCATCCAAGATAACACAACCTAAACGAGATCAGAACCACACAAAATCTGAGATGAAAATCGAAAAACTAAACCAGAATTTGAACCAAAATACCAAAGAATCCGAGCAGCAAAGACCCACTCAAGCCTAAAACCAAATCGCTACTGTAGTGCACAAAGCAAAAATACTCCACGAAGTTGAAAACAAATCTCAGAAATAGAGAGAGAAGATGCCGGCGACCAGAATATCAAAAGCCCATCGAATTCTGGTGGTGCACGCGCCGGCGCATGATTGAGGCAGAGATTTTCAGGCTCATGCGCTGGTCTTTTGGTTGCATCTGCCACTGGATGTGGCCTGATTTTGTTGATGGACAGGCAAGGATATGAAAATTAGGTATGGGTAGGCTCTGATACCATCTTAAGACACAAACAACACATATTCCTTTACTGAAAAAGACCACATATATATAATACAAAACATATCCTTAACAATCTAAGATTAGAAAATCTATAAACTACTAGAACATAGTATTCTGATCCAAATAGAACATACATATCTTAACAATTCCCAAAACAATGCCGTAATGACTTTACCCGAGTCTATAAAAAAAAAGAGATGCAGCTTTACACAGATTGTGTCCATAAGGGAGGCAGTGATTCATGTAATGGAAGGTTGGGGATCCCATAATACCTTTTTTATATGTTTTTTTTAAAGAAAAAGATGTAACAGGAAACTCAAGTAGTTGATAATCTACTCTGCTGGAAGAAAAGTATATTATTAGTAATCTTTGTCATGATGGGAAAATTATTGTCCTCGTGTTCTTGTTCGTTCATCAAGAGTGTGCTAGATATTTTTGCTCATTACTTTTGGCATCCATAAATATATACAAATTCTTCAATGTCATCCTACTATTCTTAATATCAGGATGATACTCTCCATAGATGCTCCATTTCAGCAGATTCTAGAATTGAAAATAGTGGAAGTGAAGTTTCAACTGATGATGAGACTCCTGATACAAGAGATAATGGCTATCATGATGCTGAAAATGAAGTTGACCAAGAAAGTGATGATGACCGTGACCGTGTACTCAGTGGAAAGTTAAGTGAAAGCAGTGGTTCTGTTGCCAGTGATCTTTATGATTATAAGGTGCTCTCTGTCTCTCTGAGTCAAATGAAATAGCTGTTGTTTCCTTATTAGATTGTTGCTCTGTATGATCGGTTAGTTTGATTTGTTAATTCATCCCAACTTTCGTTTGAACAAAATGCTATGATGATTCCCGTTTACAGCATTAAAATTTGTTGCATATCTTCTGCATTTTGTCAATTATTTTGAGTAACATGCTTATAATTTGATTTGCGTACGTTGAGGAAACCTGAGATGTTTTTTGTTCCTGTTTGATTCAGTTTAAGTAATAAATATTCCTAAACTCAAAAAGTGTTAAATCAGTGGTGTTATGTATATAGTAATGAAATATACACAATAGATTGAAGAATAAAGTAAATGGGAAAAGCCTTATATTTACTATCATCTTGTGAATTAGATTTCTTGCATAGCTTACCAGTCAAAGATACTATTCAGTACTTACGTGGTTTATTGATTTATCAAATTCAGGCTTCTGGTGGTGATGATTCAGATTTCGGATCACCAAAGGATAATTCGTATTCAAAATCAAATTGTAGTATAGATTCACGAACACATAAAGATTCCAGTGTCCCATTTAATGAGCTACTAGACCAACAGAAAAAGGGAAATGAGACTGAGATAGATGCCTGTATCCCGTTAAATGGGGGTGAATCCCAGCGATCTGTGGGGGAGATATTGTCTTCAATGGAACACGGGCACCTGCAGTCTCTTGTGGGATCTGAATCATGTGCTGAGAAGCCAAGTAAACTGACGTCATCCAACATCAAGAAGTCAATGTTTTGGGCAAGAAATAATGTAAGTTGGAAGCTTCTCTCATTCCTTGCAAAGCCACTGGCTTTAATGCCGACAGCTTCTTAATTTCATTTGATCTCAATATTTTGCAAACTATTCCCAATATAAGGAAAGATTTGTTTCCGTACAGTTTCATCTTGAGGGCCTATTATAAGTCTTCTACTATTTATTTATTGAATTTTTAAGCTAATTACCATTTTATTTTGCTATGTGTTCTGTTGTATTAAGAGCCTTCACTAACAGTACTAGCGTGACATGGTTTGCTTGTCTATCTGTTTTTTTTTGAACCATTTTATTTGAGGTACTGTTATTAAAGGTTTTGGGGAGCAGAGTACTGATAATCGTGTCTAACAATTCATATTTTCTGAATTGAAACATTGTTTTATCATTTTTTAAATCCTGAGTCACTTGATATTCAATTCTTATAATATGTTGTGTTGCTTTGTAATTCTCAATGAATAATTACATTTTTATTTTCTTAAATGTCTTTTGTGTCTATCACTTGTTCTTTGAGTCTGTCTTGTTGATAAACAGATGCGAATAGTATGAATATGAATTTGGTCATTGTTCACAAATAAGAAAATGCCCTTAAGACATTACTAAATCGAAAAAGTGGAGCAATACAGAATGAATTCTCAGTTATTTTGCTGTTCAGACTGCATTTTTTATTTAAAATATTCTTCTATTTCAGAAGAAAAGAGAAGTCAACTGTTCTCTTTTTGTGTAAACATGGAGTTAGAAATCATAATCACTTGTTCTTTTCCCTTTTGTGCAGGCTAGGAAGACACCTTCCAGCGAATCATTTGATTCTTCTGGAGAGGAGGAGTAAGATCTTGTTAACATTAGTTCTTATTTTGCTGTAACAATCATGTGAAAATCATTATTTGTTTGGCATACTAATCAATCAGATCTCTACACTAATAAATAATTGGTTGATTATTATAATATTGTTTTTGTGTACGTGTTTGTTGGGGGGGGGGGGGTGGAGGTTGCTTGATTGTCAAAAGTGAACTGGAAGAAACCAAGTTCCTCAAGAAAAGTGCTTTAACTAGATTAACTCAAAGTCACAGGTGGTATCTTCCACGGTCATGCTTTCTGACTCCACACCACACCTGGCCTTGAAACACTTTGATTTTTTACTCTAGCAAGACTTTGAAGTTCTGTTATTTTCTATATTTTTAATACATATGAGCTTTTAGTTTGATTCTTTATTTTGTTTGTTTTTTGGTGATGGATGGAGGGGTCGTCATTGCTCACCAAAAGCACCAATTTCTCACAATTACATAAAACATTTAGATCTGATGATAAGTGGTATGACAATAATTCAATTCTTTAACCTGATTATTTCTTGGGTTTCACTTTCTATTAGGATAATAGCTCTTGAATCAGTTAACAATAATACCAAATAATGCCAAATTATTTCTAGTTGTAGCAAAGAATTTTGGTCACCAGTATGGTGTTAGGTAGCTACAGACTCACTGCTCACAGTGGTTCAAGTCCTCTCCTTTTGTTGAGAATAACTAGACATTGTAGATAAGACAAGTATATCAATAACAGGCAGAATCTGTGGCTATTGTTACTTTGCTTTTTTAGCATCAATTGCTTCTTCTGTTTACTGTTAATTGTAATTCTGCCACATGTTTGAACATAGGATCTGCTTATGCTTCCAACAGTTGTTGCTATGTTGGTTAACTTAACCTTAATAGGAATGGATATGCTCTAATACCTTGCAGACCTTTTTGTGGCTTCACTTTGGTATTTGTATAATGACCAAATGTATCAGTGCCAAAGCATTTTCCTTTGACCTTTTCCTGCACTCTCATAAGCCTATACTCAGAAATCCTTGAAGCATGTGCATTTGTTTCTGTGTGGCTCCCCAGTTGAAGAATATTGCTCGTGTCTCCAAATTTCCAGCATAGCTCCTATGTTTAACATATAAATAAGATTTTTTTTTTTGAGGGTGGGGGGTTGGTTGGTACTGATCTTTCTTTGTCTTTCTATTTGTCATATGTATTGAAACCTTTTTTGTGCTTTTGTATAACTGAAATTTGATGGTCTTTTTTATAGGCTTGCCATACAAAGACTTGAGGTTACGAAGAATGATTTGCGTAATCGGATTGCAAAAGAGGTATTTAGAGCTGCTGCTTTTTTGCATGTAAAATATATGTCAGTCTGGTTTTCTTTTAACTGGATGTATTTTTGCTGTTTTCTTTATCAGGCAAGAGGAAATGCCATATTGCAGGCTAGCTTGGAGAGAAGGAAACAAGCATTACATGAACGACGGCTTGCACTTGAACAAGATGTATTCTCTAGAATAAACCCTTCAACATGCTTTCTTTTTATAAATTGTTTTGTTGACATAAAACCCTGTCTCTGTAGGTTCTGGTTTTTGATCTTTGTTAAAATATAATGAGCTTGCTTTGACATCGAACATGGGATTAAAAGGAATGCACAGGTTCTGTTGATTTACTGTTGTGGTAACAGGAAATCGCTAGCCACCAGGAATATTTCTTGTGAAACTATATAACAGATTTCAAAATTTTCTTTGATGTTCTATGTGGTGCCGGAACTCAATCTTTGATCTGGTCTTTTATCACAGTGGTTTAGCAAAGGATTGGAAGGAATTAGACTTGTGGGGTGATGGGAATGATGAAATATCATTTTATTTAGTTCATTTGTATTGATTTTGTTGTTGGAATCGTTTACTCTATATCTGATGCCATTAATGCATAGACTAGTTAAATAAATGAGCCAAGATGATGATGAAATTGTCTACAAGGAAGATTTCTGTTCAGCATGACACTCAAAATGACCACGGAAGAATACATTAGGCTACTTGTAAGAAAATCCATGTATGCAGCCTCTTTAAACTTTTTTCTCTCTGATTATAGTAAGTTGAAAGCTTTATGGATTTAGCTCTTGTACAAAAAATGAACATGTAACTGAAGGTAGTGCCTTTTGATTGGATACTAGAATTAGTTTCATTTTCATATATCTGTTATTGAGAAATTAGGAAATTAGCTGCAACACCGTTGATTTAGCTAAACCCCTGTCAAAAATTTAGTTATATGAAGTGATATGAATCCCCAAAAATTCTTTTGTGAATAATGTGAATATACGTACTTATGGTTCCGCCCTACCTTTGAACCATTTTGCAGTTGTGTATGACAAGTTCAATAATATGCTTGTCTGGAAAATTGGTTTTTATTCAATTTTATCTTCAGACAAAATAGAGATATTCAAATGCCCCAAGATTGGCTACCTGTTTATGCACATATTTTCAGGTTTCAAGACTGCAAGAACAGTTGCAAGCAGAGAGAGATTTGAGAGCAGCACTAGAAGTAGGATTGAGCATGTCTTCTGGACAGTTCTCTGGTTCTGGCTGCATGGACTCTAAGGTCTGATTATTTTCATGCAGTTCACTTGTTTTTTATTTGTGGATAATCCCAGGGAGAAGTCTTAATACATTTACACTGAAGACAAGGGCTGAGCTTGAAGAAATAGCTCTTGCTGAAGCTGATGTGGCCAGGTTGAAACAAAAAGTTGCTGAACTCCACCATCAACTCAATCAACAACGTCAACACCACTATGGCTCTCTCTCTGATGCCTGTGATCGTTATCTGCATGCTCCTCATCATATTGCGCAACAGTTAGATCAGAAACTCATTTTTATCTTAACTTCTAAACTCTTAGTACAGATATTGTATTTACATGGGTTTTCTATTTTTACATTTCTTCTGGTTGATAGAAAGATGCTTAGAGACAAAATAATTGAATCATTGTGCTTTTGATGCAAGAGAATCTTCTTGCTTTTCTGGCCAAACCATATTTATAATGAGATAATGTTTTGGGGACAGATGAATGAGATGTTTGATAAGCCGAAATCATTACATGAAATAGATTCTTGGATCAAACCATCATAGCTGCTATATTTCTACCTTTTTGATCCTTGAACCATGTATAAGGATTAGAAGACTATTTTAGTTCTATTACGTTAAGTTTTTCTATTCTAAATGGTTTAGGATTTGATAATTGATTGGATTTCCTAGATGCAGGTGGTTAACGATATGGTAACCGAAGTTTGTATACATACATTCATGTGTATTATTTAGGAATAAAAATAAGGGAGATTTTATAGTTTCAACACTGAATCATGAAGCAGTTAACGTGATGTTTTCATCTACCAAAGTCATCTAGAACCTTGTAGTTAGGCATTTCTTGATGACCTAAAATATTTGAAGTTCTTGGTTGATGGTTCTAAAGGAGGTGAAGGATTTGATGACCTGCTTCTCATTCTGTTAAATTTGCAAAATCAATTTTTAACCTGGTGGGAGATTTTCTGGAGTTTTATAGCTTTTTATTCTTTGCTCATTGAGTGCCTATTATCATTTTTTGGCATATTTTTTGCAAAGACATAATAATAATAATAATAATAATAATAATAATAATAATAATAATAATAATAATA
>JAWZTD010000145.1:1324864-1342458 GCA_035221335.1 Echites panduratus | reverse complement strand
GTACTGGGAGGTGAGTAATTGAAATCTTCTTCACTTTGATCTACATCAAAAATATTGATTTGTTTGATGAAAATATAATAATATATAAATATATGCGTTGACATGATGATGTTAGTATGTTTCTTAAAAAAAAATGGTTATGCAACATTTGGTATTTGTGAGAAAGAAAGAAGAAAGAAAGAAAAAAAAGACATCTTTCTGCTGCTCTATGATTTAAAAAAAAAAAACTGCATACCTCGATTTTTTGTGCTAAAGAAAAAAAGAGGAAGGTATGTTTCGGTTAAATTCCTTGTAAAATAATAATAACAATAATAATAATTTCACATTCGCGAATTTAGTTCACCTTTTGCAAGTCAAACATCAAAAGTGGTTGAATTTAATAATGTTGTATTTATCTGATTAAATGGGGTTTTATTTTGATTTATTTTTCTTCATATATTTATACTTTAAATGTTAATTTTAAGTTGAAATTTTTAGAAATTAGTAATTGTTTTTTATTTAAGATTTTCTAACTAGTTAGAAATACTTTGATTTTGGCTCAAGATGATATATTTGACTGTTGGAGAAATATGTTCCACTTTTATCAGTTTTGAAAGCATTGGGCATGGTGAAAAAATTCACCTATTTGTCATCAGGCCTCCTTATAGAGAGAAACAGTTAGGACTGAATTCAGTATTTGACCAACATGTTTGTATTTACCTCGAGTCATAAATTGCTAGTCAGTGACTTGGATTTATTGTTTAAAATTTGAGTTATATTTATTTGTTTGAAAGTTAATTATCAAAATTATTTTGTCTGTGAATGCATTGAAAATAAATAAAATTACTTTTCGATGTTAGAGAGATTTGGTGATTATTCCTTTTATTCACTGAGCTTTTAGCTCACTTTTACTCATCTTTGCAAATTCGGAAGTTTCAAGAAGTGAGAGTAGCTTAGATTCTGACTACTAGTAGAGAATCGAAATCTATTATTATTATTATTAGTTTGTTTAGACAGATTCCTGTTTGGAGAATTTTAAATTTAAAATTGAATTATCTTTTCTGTTTGTAAGGATTGAACTTTAGAAAGGAAAAAATAATTTTAGGAGCATTATTTATATAAACGATATTGTTTTTGTTATTCGTTAGAGGCTTGGGACTTGGGGAAATACCTTATAGGTTCAGCCGTATCTTGTCTCGGTTTCGAGGCTTGACAGTTCTAGACATATTTCACCTATCAAATCAAGAAACAAACAAAAAACACAAAGGAATATATGTCCTCACTTTAACCCTTTTGTATAGCTCACAATCAAGGCTTTTAATCACTCAATTGAACTCACTCCTTTCACCTCTTACCACTCTTGAACTCAAATTAGGCAATGCAAGTACTCAAGCAAAGTTAGCTAAACTGTCTACAAAACTCAATCAATTAGTCAAAGTAAACCAACAACAAGAACCAAAGAGTTAAGAATGTCAAAGATTTATGTCATTCAACACAAAGCTTTAGATCAAGCACTTAGAAGTCAAAGAAATAGATGAAAGGCAATTTATCATACACCTTGAGGCCAAAGAGTTGTGATCAAAATCTTTGCAATATCAACAATGTATTCAAGCCTTTGGATCTCAAGTTTTCACGAACAATAGGTAAAAGTAATTTTCAATCATCAACAATTCTATCTCAATTCAGCAATTGTTCAACTCACTTCAATTAAAAAATTCTCAATGCTTTTTCACTTCATTTAAGAACAAACACTTAACACATTGAATCAACCTCTATTTTTGGCCTTATTCTTGATCCACACAACAATTGATCACATGAGAAGAACTAGGATAGATGTAGAAAAGCAAAACACAAAATAATTACAAGATCATGAGATTTAAAAGATAAAACATGATTGTAACACACAAACAAGAAAGCAAATAAAGATAGGAAACCTCTAAATGTTATGGCCTTTAAATGTTATGACATTTCTATAGCTTTGAATTCCATAATCTTCATTAAACTTTAGTGTTTTCAAAGATGGTTTCAAGCTCAAGTTTATGGCTCACTAATGACTTCATTTCTTCTTTAAACTTGAAATGTTGAGCTTTGCAAGTCTCGATTCTTCCGTGAATGATATCTTCAAGATAGCCTTCCATTGATGGCATCCAATTAACTCCAGCCAATGCTTGAGTAGTTTCGTGGTCTCCATCACTAGTTCATCATTCTCTCTTCTTAACAATGGCTTTTTCTTCACTCAAAGAATCTCAACACTCTAGCCTTTTTCCACTCTGGCTCTTCTTTGAAGTTCTTAATTGATTCACCAAGCAATGTCAATCACTCAAGGTAGGATACCAAAGTAATCAACATAATTCAATCAAACAGTCAACAATGATTAACTTCAAGAACCAAAGAGTTGAGAAAATAGGTCAATCAACACAATTCAAGTGATAGAAAACTCAGAATTCAAAAGATTAGATAATAGGTATTATAACAAACACCTAGAGGTCAATGATATTTGTGATCAAAATCTCTGCAATAGTAATTCAACAAAGCCAATTCAAATTTTGCATCAATCAAAGGCAATTCAACTTCAAATTCAATCACAAATCCTCTTCACACCTTTAATTGTTCAAATATAACAAGATCTCAATTCAATTCAACAATTTCAATCACCCTTTTTTTCAGATTTTTCTTGCAATTTTCTCACCCCCGGTTTTTCTTTTCTTTTGTTTCTGTTTTTGTTGTTCAATTTGGGGTTGTAGAACTCATTCTTTTTTGTATTTTATTTTTATATAGATGGAAGAAGAAGAACAATCACATAACACATTGAATCAACCCTTGTTTTTGGCCTTAGGTTAGATCCACATAACAAAGATCACACATAAAAAAGTAGGATAGATGAAGAGGAACAAAAATCACAAAACAAACACTAGATCGTGAGATTTCAATGAAGAACCAAAGTTCTGATACCAAAAAGATGATGTGATTTTCAAAATTGAAGTTAAGATAGTTCAATCAAATTTAAATCTCACACCAAGATGACAATGTTTCATGTAAAGTTTGTTTTGGTTAATTAGAATGACTTATGAAGCAAATTCTTCATCAATCATCCTCTTAAATTGGAAGACAAGTCAATACCTTAACCAAAGTAATTGATAGCCCAATGCAATCACTCAAGAACTCTAGAAGAGTTGCCTAAGATCTCATATAAAGATCAAAGATGATTTGAAATTTTTTTTTCTCTCAAAGAGATGAAGTTGTATCGTAATTGATCAAAGATTGTTTGGAATATAAAATGAGAAGTATTTATTGTAGAGGATCATCCAAGACCTAATCACATCGTTTTAGAGTGTTAATGACTTAAAACACCCTTAAAAATATGAAGACAAGTAAAAATCGAGCAAACAAAAAAACAACTCGCTGCTGGAAATGTTTTTCCTGTGCTAGGTGATTCTTGTCCTTAGCCAGCTGCTCACTTTTCTCTCCTATCCGGAGCTAGGCAGAGGGCTGGACACTGCGTTGGAATGCTACTAGAATGGTGCTGTTTTTGGCACCAAATTGATCAAATGTCGAATGCCTTTTGGTTGGAACCGAATGGCCTTATTCCTCCATGGTTTATTCACTCTTTTGGCTCCATTTCATTGAGCCTTCATGTATTTTTGAATTCCCTTCATCTCGATTCATTCTTGGTATGAAATGGAGCTCTCTAATCCCTTCATTGTTGTTATATTCCAAACCACCTTTTCATCTTGTTTTCATCAAACTTAAAACTCATTGAAGATGGCCTCAAAATCAACTTGTGCATCATTCTTTTGAAGAAATGTGATGAAAGCCTTCATCCTTGAGCCCTTGTCTTTGTTATTGGACCTTGAGGTATTAAGCGACCTTGGACTAAATTCATTTAGTTATAGATTGACCTATGATGTTGATACAACATCAACAAATCTCTTGATTTGGTAGACTTTCAACACCAAAGTAACAGAAAATCCCTAAATGAAGTTTCTCAAGAACCCTAGAAAGTTCATATAGAAACAGTCAAAGAAGATCACATTTGATCTTGCAAATTAAACTTTCAAAGAGAAATGTTGCTTGTCATAATATGATAATGTGTTTTGAATACAAAGATATGGATCTATATAGAGTATTTCAACCCTAATCTAACCTAAAATTCATGCTCGGGATGTCAAACACATAAATGATCCCCTAAACCATCCAAAATTACAAGAAAATAAACTTTAAAGGTCACATTTGTCATTGCTATCGATGAGGCATCTGGTGCATTGGACAAGGGCCTGATGGTCTCTAGAAAAATTGGAGAATTGGTAACTTCTATTTGGCATCGGATGATGCACCGGACAAGGGTACTCCTACACCATTTCCTCTCCATTTTGTTTACTTTCCTCACCCTTCTTGATGCTTTATTCTTGGAATGAAATGAAATGGTCTTTGATTGCATCAAAGTGTATTTTTACAAGCTATTTCAACTCATCTTCAAGTTTGAACTTGAAATAAAGATCTTTGTACTTAAACTTCCATTCATGAAGATTACTTTCTCCAAGCTTGGTATCAACAATAAGTTGTTCTTCTTGGACTTGCTTCAAAGTCAATGCCATCAAGATCTTCTTAATCTTAGAAGTTTCATCCTTGTATTTAAAATACAAATCTTTATAAGGAAGCTTCATGCCTTGAAATCCATCTTCTTTATCTTTGCTCTTTGATAGCTTCCAAGTTGTTCTAATCAAAGCTTCCTTCGCTCCATGATACCTATCAAGGACAAATCCTTTCGAGGAGAGGGGGAATGATGGTAATCAAGCTCCTACAATGCCTTCCAGACCAATCACAAGGTTAAGAGTTTCAAAGATGAAGAAGACATTGATAACATTCATCTAAATGAAGGAAGAGCAATTTGATTTTGAAGTTCCGTTTGAAGGGACTTCATTTGAAGATGATGATCATTCAAGAAAGTGTTTCAATATCTACAAGGATCAAGACTTTAATGACAATGAGGAGATGATTTCAAGTGGAGAACATGGCCATAAGAACATTGAAAAATACATTGAAGAAGCATCAATTGAAGGCAAGGAAGGAGCACAAAAGGACCAAAACATCAAAATTTTTGTCCAGTCAATCCCAGTAAATCATTCCCAGGCCAAAGGCTATAGGAAGCAAACTTCTAGGGCTAACCGACACTGTGGCCGACCCTCTAACCTTGTTCCAGAACACATTGTTTGACTTTTCTTCGTAGTTTCAACTATGTAATGAGGGTTTTAAGGTCTTTGACCTATGCTACAAGTTTATTAGATTCATTTGAGTCTTGGACTATAAATAGAACTTTATTTGTAATTTGACTTACATATCTTACAAACAACAATTATCAAATTGAGTGATTCCCTTTTTTTTTTTATGAAACTTGGCTTTTTTTTTTTTAGTGTTCTTCATGAAACCATTCTCAAGTTCTTGATTAACTACTCGGGTCTTTCAATTACTTGGCTAGAGTGTTGATTAGTCTTTCAAATTCAAGACATTGGTTGATGTTGAAAGACAACATAGGTCAATGTACTAGCTATGATCTTGTGATGAATCTTGGAGATATTTTAATTGGTGTGATTAAGATTGATGAATGAAAATGTTCCTTCAAGATCACATAAGAGCATTCCCTCCTTAATCCCCCTCGAGGGGGGAGACAAGGAGCTACATTAGCTGCAGTAAAAGTAATGCCGAAAAAGGATTACCTTTAAGGTCACAGTTGAGACTTGTTGGTGGGAGGAGTCACCGCAAGTGTGCCTGGGCTGGGCGTTGTTGCACAAATGGATTGGTTGGTTGTTTGCTGTTTCTAGGTCTGGACATGCAGCTCGCCACCATTCACCTGCTGGTTGCATCTTGATTGGAGTCTGATGTGCTACAATTTTACTAGAGTCCGATGAATCTTAAGGCGTCCTCCGATCTTAAGGCCAACAACTTCTCCTGTGAAGACAATAATCCAGATCCAAAAATCATTCCCCTTCTCTTACATTCGAGAGGGATTGATGGAAAGATTTAGGATCCACAAAAAATTGATGGAAAGGTTGCATTGAAAACAAAAAAAAAAAAAAAAATTAACTTTTCAAGTAAGAAATATGAGAGAAGGTAAAAATCTTTTGAAACACAGAGAAAACTCACTATTTTGTATTTTGTGGGCTTCCAAATTTACCATCAAAGAAAGATAAATACAATGGGCTTGACTAGATTAGTAGATTTCATAACTACTTATCTGCGAAATTGAACGGAAGTACCAAATTGAATAAATTTAAAAAGTCTGAGTGTCTGAAATTAGTAAAAAAAAAAAAAAAAGATTTGAATGTCTAAACCAAAAAATGAAAAAATTTAGATGCTTCGAGAACTTTTTACCCTTCTTTTTTAATAGAAGTGGTAAGGATCTATCCAACCTCCTACATCAAAGGGACTTTCCCAACCAAAATAAACACAAACCAAAACGAAAACGAAACTAAAGTCTAGAATACAAGGCAGAATTATATCTTCTTCGGGATAACGAGCATTTGATAGATGTATATAACAAGATCTCAAATACACAAAAGTTAATGCTTAGTAACTTAAGCAAGGAGTATATCCAAACCAATAAAATTCATTCAGTTCTTCCCTAAACATCGCAGATTATCTCCCACGGTTTGGACAGACATTTGCAAAGTGTGATGGATCGCCACAGACAAAACACCTCCCAGAAATAGGTTCACCTGTTGCAGAGACAAATGCCATCTCATTTCCATGTGCTCCTCTACGACTGCCACGACCACGACCACGACCACGTCGGGTGAAACTGGTAGAATAAGATGAATTGCTCATATTCGTATGTGGACTGCTTCTGCCTCCACTCATGCTATCTTCCCATCTATTTAAGAGAGACCATGAATCAGAAGTACAGTGTGTTTCAGAACATAATAGATTAAACCACCAAAGGGTACCACCTACCTTAAAGATTCTCTACATTTGAACTCTGAAAGTTTGACTGAATTACTAATTTCTCTCTTTTAGCTGTTATCGATTGATTGAATAGAGGTAACTTATTTATCATGGCAGACAAAAACTGCAAATTCGTTAGTGTACTTCTGCATTTTAGATCAAGTATACATGACAGAGTCCTTCCATCATCACATACTTTATGGTACCCCTTAAATCTGGGTTCTTTATCGATCGTAAATTAGGCTGTTGTTTATAATTGGACCCCAAGGATTCCTTTTAAATATACATATATATAAAATAAAAAATAAAAACCATAAAACAATTTGCAAGAATACCACACACTAGATTGAGCTATTTGCTTCACACAATACTGACATATTTGAATAGCATCAGTAAAATTCAAGTAAAAGCCCTTCACAAATATACCAGAATTCATTTAAGGGAGATCATAGCAACAGCATACTTGGCAAAACACATTTAGAAAAAAGGTTATGATGGATCTAGGTTGACATACGCAAAAAAGCTGCAGGCCTGCAGTTGACAAGAATAGAACTTTCTTCCTCTGTTGTTTGCTGTATTAGCTGTCCTCAGTATACAAGGTGCGCCACACGAGTTGCAAGGGATTGAGGACTCTCCTTCAATTTTAGGAAGTAATAGATTGATTAGATATGCCACTGAACCTCTATTTGGTAATAAAGCTCAGCTCTATAAACAATAGATTTGTAGATAGTGTATGTTGTACCTCATGACTCCATAAATAGGAACTTGGGAATTCAGTTATTTGCTCATAAACAATAAGACAATGCTAACAATGTCAAGCACATAAATATCCAAATAGAGGCAAAAGACCAAGAAATAACAAACGAAAAGAGAGGTGGAGGACAGGATGCACCAGATCACAATCTAAATTTTAGAACCTCTACAGATTCAAATTCCTGGATATATATTATCAGGACATAACAAAGGCTAATAGAGGTGATAGTGCCTTTTCAGTGGAGATATTAAGAATTCAGTAATACCCAAAAGCTCATTTTCGTTGTTCATATCTGGTATTCTGGCACTTTGACCACGAGCCTGTGATGGGCAATTATCTGAACGATGCCCCATTTGCCTACAGTATATGCAAGCCATCTGACCCATAGAACTGCTCCGTTGACCACTGTTAGAAGATGTAGGATTAGCTTGACCTCTACCTGGCCAGAAAAAATAGTTATGTGAGGCAAACAAGACTAACCACACGTGAGTGTTTCTAATCATCAGTTATGTGGACCTGAATTTTTGAATAAATAATCTGTCTTGTGAGGCAAATTAGACAATAGTCAGTTTTAACCCTTCTTTTCCTCCTTGTGATCATCTTCCAAAAAATCTTACCTAAAAGTTCCAGAGGCCTACATTACATACATTTAATATATTATTCATAAGAATTTTCAATTTCATATATTTACTACATATTAATTTTTTTAAAAAAAATTATCCAACATATGGACTTGCAACACATCAAATCATCCATCCAATCCATAAAACAAAAGACCTTGTCTTACTGATTTTTTTCCTTTTTTTGAAACAGAATAAAATTCTACTTTAAGTTACTTCAGAATACACCCAATAATCCAAAATTATTCCTATCGTAAAAGTTTAAGTTATACAATGTACAAATTCATGAATCTTCCTGCAGAAATACTTGAAAGCTTAACATGGCCTAAACATTTTTCCTTTAGGGGGGTACCTGGCATAGGAGGGGATGGCAGGGAGAGTGAATTGGAGGGCTAAATCTAGATGTTGAGTTTTATTTTGTTTATAGTAAAATTGATTATGATTGATTATAAATAGAGATTGGAATTAAGAATTTCTTATAGGGCTTAATTAGTGGAATTAATTTATTAATCGAATTGCTATGCTTGAGCTGAATCAATTGGAAGGCAAGAAAAAGAGGGCATGTATACTAAGCTTGAGTTTCTGATGTGTATTTCTGCAACTTAAAGGTGAGTGTAGATTGTTTAATTTATTATGATTATATTGTTAAAAATCGATTGTGTCAAGGATTCATTATAGGGCTTAAACTTGTGGAATTTAGTACATTTAGTAATTAGTGGGATTCGCATAATAATGTTCATTGTAAATAGGATGTGATTAATAAAAAAAGTTGATATCTAATCCCAAAAGTTGATTTAATCAGCTTCAAACTCCAAAACTAGAGGAACTAAAAATCCTTAGTGAAACCACAAACTCTATAAGCAAAGCACTACAAGACCAGATAACTAATCCTTCACTATGAAAAGATATCTTGGTTCACAAAGAAACCCAAGAAAGAATTCTCATAAATAGAAATAATATATATAAAATATCAATCCAAAAATCTATGAATTACAATAATTTGAAGAATTTTATATAAGAACAGGCTCCTTGAGAAACAAGAATTAATTTAGGGAGAGAATATCCATAGTGGTACCCTATTTTTTGGCCAAAACCAACCGTAATACCAATCTTTTTTCTTTTTTTGCCTAAATTAGTACCCACGAGCTGCCAAAGTGATACTTCCGATCACTTACAACAATTTTCCGGTCAAAACTTCACATGCCCAACATCAAAACCTACAAAGAAAATGAGATGGAATGCCTATGAAGAACTCAAGATCTTGCAGAAGGTGTTGGGCATGTGAAGTTTTGACTGGAAAATTGCTGTCATGTGATCAGAAGTATCACTTTGACAGCTCATAAATAATGTGTACTAATTTGGTAAAAAAAAATCGGGTATTACAATTGACTTTAGTCAAAACATAGGGTATCACTATGGCTAATCTCCCATTAATTTATAACTAGAGATCAACTAAAATAATCTTCTAAAACTCAAAATATAACTAAACTATTTTCTAACATGATTAGAAGTCAAAATATGGCTAGGAATTAACTATATCAATTTCCTAACATAATTAGAATTCTAATAGAAAAATAATATTAAAAATAAAATAATATTGCAATTTTAGATATTTGTGGGCCATGTTCTCGAGCCCATGTTCACTTTTAGATTTTTCAATCTTCCAGGCCACTTGGTTTTGACCCAATTGGGATTAGGTCAAATGTTGTGCACAAGGGCTGAGAGATATTTATCACATAGGTTCTAAACCATTATCTTTATTTTATTCTTTAACATGAGTTTCACATCAATTGACAAAATTCAACATTGTTACCACTTTCAAAATTTTTTAAGTAGTACTTGACATGAAAATTTTCCAAAAGGGACTTTCCCAAAAAGGAGTCAAATGAAGTAATTTTAATTTTCAAACAGAACCAAACCAAAATTGATTTATTTGTATTTTTTTCAATTTATACTTTATCTTCTGTTAAAAGAAAACAAAAAAAGAAAAAAGAGAGACATGTTTCTATGTAGACTCATTATTTATATTTTCCATCTCTTGGCTTATATACTAAATCATTATTTTATTTACATTAATCACTAATTATTATTATTATTATTATTATTAAGAACAAGGGTCATACAAAATCATTGTCAAGTGCTTACCAGGTATAATGGAAGGATTCCTAGAACCTGTTCCACAAATTTCAACCAGCTGCCTCAGAGTAGCATCGCAGCCCCCGATGCAACCTAGCAAAATATTTACAGACCACCATTTTAGATGTAAGCTGAAATAGAGATACATTATCCAGGTGAGTATTTCTTGAGAGAAAAAACTGAAACCAAAAAGTTTATAAGCGAAGATGGTGCCTGGCTCCTGTGCCATTCATTGATGCTTCTTTCATCATTCTATTTGATAAAAAGCTGCACTGTTTTCTTAACTAACAATTAGGAATGATGTGAACAAGAGGAAAAATTATATTAAAAAACAAGAGGAAAATTCTAAAGATTCTTTTATCAATCCAGAGTGCAAAATAACTTATTACTTAATACAATAGAATTTACGCAACCCTCACCAGTAAATAAATTGGTTTGCAGGCAACCAACAACTATCAGACAGAGTATAAGATGTCCTTTCATGTGATAGGCTAAGAATTAAAGTCAAAACCATTAGTAGATGATAGAAGTTCAACAGTAACATTAAGCTCCACCTTGAGGAATACCATAAGACCACTTGCATAAGGTTGACCATCCATAAGTTAGTTCCACCTTTTTCCTTCATAAATTACTATAAGTTTCAAAAACATAAAAGTTCAATAACATGTTAATGAGTTGTAAAAGTTAGCAGTTGACTGTGTACCAACCTTCTCCTAGTTTGTCCATGTGACTTCTTGTCTTACAGATCACAGACTCACAATATTCTTGGCAGTATTATTTATACAAATTTTGTAGCAACATTGTAAATTGTTTATAATTGCAACACTTTCAGATGGTTTCAACATTGACTCAGTTGACAATCTCCAAAGTGAAATTATCTAACTATTTGTAATTATAGGTTGAAGATATTGTTGTTGAACTAGATTTGGATAACTTCTTATCTGTGCCACTAAAGTTAGCACACATTCGGCAATACGGATGGAAAAAGCTATTTTATGGCCCTCATCATTTGCTCTATGATTTTCTCTCCCTCATTTTGCTCTATTAAATAGAAAAAGAAATGAAAATAAAATTTCAAACTTAAGCTATACAAGGCTTGATACCATGTTAGACAAGTCTAGTGAATCTGACCAACTAGCTCTAGTAGTTTGAATAACTTCAAATGTTTGAAATTTGCAAGAGGCCGGTCTCAACAGCTATAGAAGGCAAAAACCAGAATCATGCTAAGGCCAAAACCATAAAGCAACATGTCCTCCCATTGAATTTTCAACAGCAATTACAAATAAAATCTGCCAATAAATTTTTACAATTGGAAAGCAGACCTAAATAGGAAATAGTAACAAATACAGACAGAACACAAGAATGCAAAGAATTTCTTCGAGACTAAATTGTTACCTAAGTGGTCAACACTGTAATTGGGAGGTATTTCCGACTGACGAAATTTAAATTGAATCTTGAAAATAGGACCTGGAAATGGTTTGCATGAATTGTACACTTCAGAACCGGAAATTTCTACCTAAGATATCTAATCAATAATTAGGAATGTGCTGAATAATCATTTGTGAAGCTGAAACTAGACATCAAGGGAAGCAACCTGGAGTACAGGTACTGCAAATGTTAGTGGTAACAACAGCTTGGGATATGGACCCAGGGAGCCAAACAACATTCCTGCACTGATAGAGCAAACAAATGTGAGTTTTACAAAGGAGAAAAGAGTTTGAATCAGAAACAGAAAAAAGCTTGTATCTAGTCCTTATGTTGAAGGCAAAACTTCAGCTGTATTCCAACGAGACTAATATGATATTCCATAAGATCGTCATAAATTGCTTAAGATGATGAAATAAGAAATATATGCTTTCAACTTCCGGTTATATTCTTCTAGTGAGTAACCCAAAACTTGATATGGTGAGAATCATAATCCAGATCAAGGTACAAGAAGCAATTACTGATGGAAAGCCCAAGCACCCAACCATGAAATTTCCATCCTGCACATAAGGGGAAAGAACAATCTGTTATAAAGTGCAAAGAGATAGACCTTTTCCAGATGTCGATGTGAGCATTAATTCAGTTTAAGCACAATCCAAAAATGAACATACTGTTACATATTATTTTCCCCCTTTTTTGAACATAAATATCGTTTCCAATGTCTTAAACTTTAGTTACAGTTTGAGCTAATTGCTCACTAGGTCAGACTTAATGATCTTGGATTGCTATAAGCACAACACAAGAAAGTTCTGGAATGCTAATGATTTTAACACATGAATATTACATGCATTTCTGGATCCCTTAACAAAGATTAAGAAGCTCATGGCACAGATGGAATTTGTTTTTCCACTACAGAAACCCTATTTTCTGAGTAGCCCGACACATCATAAAAAGATTACGACGGAAAAGTATTAACCGATCAAAATGCGTTCACTAATCATCTAAAGCAGAGTTTTCACAAACTGATGAAAGAGATTACAGGTTTCTGCTGAAGCACCATATCCAATTCACGACAAAGACCACATCTGCGAACCACATCGCCTGCATGAAGCTCGTCGCCAGGAAGTCTATTTGATCTACACAAGAAGGCCCAGAGAATAATCAAGACAAAAGAGTGCAGTAAAATATATATGATTGTCAAAGAAGACACAATGAGACAACCTTTCAAAGAAAACAGACATTGCTTCGAAGAGTTTTGCTTTGTGTGCCCTTGCCTGGAGAAATTTTTCAATTGTAAGTTATTTGCTCTTGCCTGCTTCAATATGTTCAATAACCAACGACGGAAACGACACTGGCAGCTCAGAATGAATGCAAAATCTAACAATTCTTCAGCATCCAGATATATAGAATAAATTTAAAAATAAGTGAACAAACGACATAAAGCACATATGAAGATGGAAAAGAATGTAAATACCAGAAAACTGTAAGTGGGACATAAAAAGTATGGAAGAAGAAACCAAAGTGTTAAAAACATCATAAGATATTGAATGAATTTAATCAGCATGAACAACATATTGCCTGCAGTATTAATGATCTACTGGGATTGGCATGTTACATATGTCAAAGGTCAGAGGAACTTTGCTCATTTTAACCAACTTCTCTTCCTAAATGCATTTAGATCTCAGATCTTCTAGCTTCTCAACCCTTTCATTTCTCCGACAGCCAATTGTTTTGTTCATACAAGTATCGATTCATAAAAGCTCTTTACTTTGCCATTATACTCCAGTTCAGAATCAAGAAATCTATCCGGATCAAATTTCTGCAGTTCAGTAATTGCAATCTCTGTCAATGGCCCACCATGATTTCTAGTCTTGAGGGGGATTTCATATCCATGAATCTCACATTGTTCAACGTGATTTCTTGGACAAATCCGATAGATCATTAAAATTGTGTGTGGAATCTTTTTGTCAGATCTAAGGTCTTTCCTCAGATGCCAAAACAAAATTTGACCTGCCATTGAGACCTTTCATTTCCATTAATGCATTTAGATCTGAGAATTTTTTTCCAGATTTCACAAGTGATCAAAAGAGTAAAATAAGGGGCAAGTATAGTGTTTAGTGAGAAAGGGAAGGTCGCTGAATCCTGCTTTTATGAGTTAAAATACAGGTGAACCGTGATCAAAGAAACCTCAAGATTCCATCCCAATGGCTGTAAAGAAATTATTGAATCTCCTCTAGTTGGCGGACACTTCCAGGAGATCCTTGGAGAATCATGAAGCAGAACTAGGGATTTTAACCAGGATCCTTTTTGATGTTGTTGTGAACAGAACAGTTTTCTGGTCAGAAAGATCTGTATTTATCTTTCATTTTGCCTTCTCACTTTTTGCTCTGACTGGCTTGGCATTGACCATCATGCTATTGTCGAAGATGTCTCATTTCCAGATCCAAAAAACGTATTCAATGGAACCCAAGAATTTAAGTAACTTTCACTTGAAGAAGATTCGAAATATTTTTCATAAGCCACAAAAGATCTTTTTTCTTGAAGAACATTCTGACATCTAAAATGCATTGAAGAAGATAAGTAGGTCAAAAGATTCTGAGATTTAAAAGCATTGAAGAACATAAATTGGTTAAAATAACTAAAATAAACCTGGACTTTGACATGTGAGCATCACATGCCAACAGACTTATATGATTTAACGGCCCAACTGGAAGGGCAATTTTTTTGACATTTTTAAGAGTTGAAGGTCAAGAACTAGCTAGAGTAAAAATTGGAGGGGAAAAGCTTCTAGAAAGTTTTGGACCAATTGGCGCTTTTTACCCCACTAAAACCAAAAGATCTTATCTCTTTATTCATAACTACCACATATATATAGATAATTCAAACTTAGATTATCATATCCTAAATAACCTAAAACTAGGAAACCTATTACCAAATCCTTAACCATCTAGGAAACCTTCACCTACCAGTACTAAGATAATTCTCTAATATAATCCTTATGCAACTATATATCTTAACACTCCCCCACAAGCTGAAGCACAGATGTTGATCATGCTCACATTGTTACAAATATAACAAGTCCTAACTCAATACTTCAATTCTCCAAAACTAAGTGTGCATTGCTTTGATTGAAGAGATTCCAGCAACATCACATAAAGTGATGATAATAACATCAGCATACACAACACAGATAAAAGATCCCCTCTCATGCAAAATTGAACCAAAACCTTGTTGTCGATGCCAAGACCCAAGACAGGAATATATCTCGAGCAAAACTTCAAACCAAAGAAAAATCTATGGCTAAGCAGGCCATATCCATTGGCAAAAGAAACAAACTGGTGAACCAAATACCAAAAGTTGTACCAGAATCCAAAAGATCACCAAATGAAGTTTCAAAGATGTAAACCTTCTCATACTCCCCTTGAGTAACCAAAACCAGATGGTTAGCACCATATACACCTCTTAATATGGCACCTCACGTGTGGGCCAAACTCAAATTCTTAATTAAAGCCTACGTGATCAATAAATGGGCAAAGTACAATGAATGTGTAATTGGAGAAACCAACTGTTTATGATCCACAATCTTTGTAGTAAAGGACAGCAACTCAACATCTGGCTTGCTATCCTCCCCTCCACCATAGGAATATAGATGATGGAACAATGAGAATTTTCAAAGATAAGTTGAAATTAGTGGACGATTTGTTGCCTATACTTGACCAGAAAAGAAACCTGACGGGATCTGGAAGGGGGGACCCAAACCAAAACACCAAACAGATCCTAAACAACTAAAGTTCAGACATCCCACAACCAAAAACTCGCTCAAGAACGAAGAGGACAATAGCAACCACATGTCAAAAACCAAATAGAAGCCAGCAAACAGCTCACCAATATTCAAAAATTGAAATCAGACAAAAGAGATAAGGAACCAAGCACCCTAAATCAACAGAACAACTCAAGAAAATTCAAAGCCTCCTAGTTCTGCCTTCAAACTTAAAGGGGAGAAGAAGTAAACACCAGAAACCAATCTTCACCAGTTAAAACTTGGTAACAAAAGAAAGCATTTTGAAGAATCTAATCTGTAAACTGATCAATACTCCATTGCTATAAATTGCGACATTATTCTTAGTAATTCTAGACCGATCTTGGAAACTTGAAGAAGACTTTTGGGCTACCTCACTGGAGAAAGCCCAGAAGCCGGACCCACTCCAGATGCCAGCCTGTGAAAGAGCAGATTTGCTCTGACCGGGGCGTGAGCGGTCTTGTTTTTTGGTCGTGGGTTTTTGCCGGTTTTTCTAAGGGTGACCAACTATGATAAAAATTATGTCCAACCTGGCTTTGATACCATGTTAAAACCTAAAGATCTTATCTCTTTATTCATAAATAAATTATCGTATCCTAAATAACCTAAAACTAGAAAACCAATTACCAAATCCTTAACCATCTAGGAACCTTAACCTGCCAGAACTAAGATAATTCTCTAATATAATCCTTATGCAACTATATATCTTAACAAACCCAAAAGGAAATATATAACCAGTTAATCCCATAAACTGACAATTTCATCATACAAGTTGAAATTGGCATTTAATTTGAAAAATGATAAAACAAAATTATATGATAAGAGAGAATCAGCAGCTCCTTTGCAATGAAATTATCATGAACTTCCTATTAATGTTCTATAGTTCACTATCTAGGTTACTCAATGTCACATGGACAATGATAAACTGAGCATTTAAAAGCAACAGATGTCCCTAACATACATCATTTGTGTATGCATAAATTCAAAGCATCTCTTAGAATATTAGTTCACAATCTTTTAATATTCACATATTTAGCTTAGTCATAATAACAGCTCTGGGTGCCAATTTGGATTATCATCCTATAATTTTCGAAAATCCATCTCCTAATCATAGATATAGATAAATAAATTAAAAGGATAAGATATCTATTAATATCAAATTTAGTTAACAATATAAATGAATATTTGTTATATCCAATAATTATCAGTCCACCAAAGTCAAATAAATTACAAAAAAAAAAAAAAAAAATTTAAAAACATATAAAAAATTTTATTTTTAAAATCATATGAACCCATCTAAACAATTATATTCAGATCTGCCACCAACCACCATCAGCATCTTTGCCCTCCACCAACCGTTACCCTCCACCGCTCAATGCAGCCCTTTGCCTCCATCTACCACCATTCTCAAAAAATTCCTAACTGTTGTTAAGCTATCTAATCCATCTTTAAATCCTTTTTTTTTTTAAATCTTCTTCTTGTTCAAGTAGAAATTAGTTTCTGGGTTTCAGATATAGACCCCAATCAGATGGGCTTTCTGAAAATTAAGCACTTAATTATTGAAAAACGATAAGAAAAACACTTAATCGATGAAAAAAGAATTCTTTGGTTATTGTTTATAAAGGAAATATCACCACAAGGGGGGAAAAACTAAAAGTTAACTTTTTTTAGGATAGAAAAACTATCCTTTTTTAAGCACTTGGTCAACCATTTACCTTCCCTCAAATCAATCCTTTAAACACTTATAAAAATCTTTTTAACTCTTTTACTTCATTTCTTTTTCTTTTTGGTTCTTTATTTTTACATTTTCCTTTCTATTCTTCCTTTTTCTTCTTTTTTATTTTGCTTATCTCTCTCTATGCTTGTTTTGAAGTAGATATTAGGTTAAATATATTATAACTTATCAAATTGAACAATAATAATAATAATAATAATAATAATA
>JAWZTD010000145.1:1293465-1307586 GCA_035221335.1 Echites panduratus | reverse complement strand
GAGTAGTTTTCTTTTGTTAGCAAGAACATGAAGTAAGTTATTTTGATATGGGGTTATGAGATTTGTTTGTTTTTCTTATTAAAGATTTGATCTTTAATCTTGAGTATTTATGCAATTCCTGTTTTTATCCTATTAATTATGTTTATTGATTTAGCCGAATCATCAAGATTAATTTGCATGATTATATTGTTATTGTTTAAATATTATCGTTAAGATTGTCAAATCCACCAAGTAGCAACTATTACCAACTTGATTTACAATAGAGAATTACATAAATCAAATTGCATGAGATTAAAGCTACTTTGTTTTATGTAATTTGAACTTGATGATGTTTTCATGTTTAATGCCATTTTAATTGATTAAATCTATTGATAGCTAAGACTTTGGTTTCTTTGATTAAGTTATGGGTTTTATTTCTTGCTACGAGAAATTGATCTAATTAAAGGATAGGAATTTGAGGGCTAAGCCTAATTCTAAAATCAACTACTCAATTGTCTTATTTGATCTATGATTGACCCCCATAGCAATTGACTTACGAATTGTTTCTTGTTAACAGCTCTCTCATCTATATTTTTACTTTTTAAATTAGTTTTCAATTCTTTTTCATAAAAATTTTCTAGAAATCCCCCTTTTGTTATTCGTTGATTAATTAAATTTAAATTCAATTATTTGTGGGTTCGACTCTACTTAGCCTAATTACGTAATTTGGTAATTAGGCTTAATTTACGTGTATTGCGACGCACATGTTCACTAATCCAAATAATTGAAAGCCCTTTGTGCAAAACTCACGAAAAGAACAAGTTTGATTTTCTCAAACTTAGAAAACCGAAACATATGTATTTGTATACTCCAAAATTCTGCCATCCCAATACTAATGAGAGAGTTTGAAAGAAATATAATGGTTTAAGCTAGGGGTGTTAAGACATAAAAGACCCCTTTAAAATGTCAAATTTCCTAACTAAAAATAAGCTGACCAAATTTAGTATGCATTGCTAGACGGGTGCACCAAACAGCCATGTTCCTTCATCATTTCCTCTCCATTTTGCTTGTATTTCATGATGCCATCTTGATGGCTCCTTTCTACACTCCCTTGGCATCTTCATGCTTGATTTTGGGCTCAATTGAAGTGATATTCTATAGCTTTAAAGTTTCAACATCTTCGTCAAGATTGGTCCTTTCAAATATGGCTTCAAAATCAAGTGGATCTTCATTCCGATGTAGAAATGTGATTAAAGCCTTCTTCATCTTTGAAGCCCTTGCTCTTGTAATAGGTCCATGAGGTACTGAAGGAGCTTAATCCCTATCATGTTGCCTCTACAAGTCATTAGTCATTGAGGTAAGCATGTAACACTTGGCCTTAAGATCATCATCTTTCCACTTCTGATAAGTGATTCTTTCCTCTTTAGTTGACTCATTAGGTAAACTAACAAGCAATGGAGCGTCTATCACATAGTCAATCTATTCATAATTTAAGACAATTCTCAAATTCTACAGACAATCACTGAAGTTGTGTCCGAAACATTGCCATTTCACAAAAATAACTATAGAAATAAGCAAGATAAAATTAGCTAATTATCTTCAATGAATCCAGTTTGTTTTTGGGTCTTGAAAACAAATCGGTAGTCCCACTATTTTTAAGAATTTTACACTTCCAAATGAAAAACGAAAATCCTTATTAGAAAGGATTTTTAATGGGTGATTGGATTCTTATAATATATCTAATATATCTAATATACCTCAGGTGCTTCCATTCTTGTCATACTAAATCGTTTATAAGTGACGACTATTATCAATGCAACTACTTTGCATGGCCTAATGTGATGTGATTCTTGCTTTTGTGAAGAAATCAAACAAACACACAAACCACACCAAGTAGAAAGGATTTCATCCATGGTTTATTTTTGGATTAGTTAGAGTGACCTATGAAAAGGTTTCTCATCAACCACCCTCTTGATTTGCACTTAGAGTTTCTATTGTTATTTCTTATGATTCATTTCATTTGTCCTTTTATTTATTTTGACAATATTAATATACTATTTTGTTGTCTTTGTAGAACATGCGTAGGGCACTTAGGATTGGCAAGGAAGCACCTACTGCCTCCAATCATTGTAGGCGTAATATAATTAAGGAAGCGTCATCTTCCGAGTGCGGGTAGAAGACGAGCTTCCAGCACAAGTTGACGTCAATGTAGATGATTGTCGTTGTTACACCATTTCCGGGAAGCCCAGAAGATGGGTCCTTGCTCAGCCAATACGCAACCCACGTTGCAAGATATATATGGGAGGGAAAGGTAACAACAGAATCATAAATTTTGTGATGATATAGATATCAATATTGTGCAATAAACTTGCCTAACCCTTCATTAAACATAAAAGGTAGGAAAGAGATCCTCTGAAGTGTATACACCACCGAGAGCAACTGGTGAAATGGGATATCCAACAAGATAGATGTAACAAGTTGAGGTTTCACTCACTTCTGGAGGCAAGTGGCTTGTCTCCACTGACGAGATGTCTCTATCGCTATGTGGATAAAGTGTTAGTCTCCGCCTTTGTGGAGAGGTGACATCCATAGATTAACACATTTCATATGTCATGGGAAGAGATGACGGTCACATTAGATGATGTCGCCTGTATATATGGGATTCCCATTTTTGGACGAGCATTGTGTATACCTCTGGGACAGGAGTAGTTGAGTGGAGAGGAGTTGCTTGTAAGGCTATTAGGATGTAGCCAGGAGGATGCGAGAGATGAGCTCGTAAGGAAGACTGGTGCATCCTCGGTACGACTGAAGTGGCTTAGGGATCGATATAGTCACTTCCATGACACTGACACGGACGAGAGGATTCATGCCTATTTTCAAGCTTACATTCCTTAACGCCTCGGTTGTACTGTCTTCTCCAACAAGATCGGTACTAGAGTAAACTGTAGTCTGTTGCAACTATTAGCGAACGTGCATGGTATACATAGTTATGCATGGAGTGCAGTAGTGTTAGCATATCTATATTTGCAGCTTGGACATGGTTGTCAGTGGAGGTGCAAGCAATTTACTAGTCCGATATCCTTGCTACAAGCATGGATATATGAGCACTTCAAGTCTCAGCGAGTTGTGCATTCTCTGGCATATGAGTTGAGCCTAGTGTTCTAATGTGGGACGGGAGCGTGCCTTCAGAGGTACCACTGATAGGCTCAGGGCAATCCGGAAGCAACTGGATGCACTGGATTATCAAAATGTATGTTTATTCGCTTTTTTATTTACTTATGTGAGGTTGACATACCTTGTTCACCATAATCTAACTTCACGAGTTCATTAATCTCCAATATTTTTCATGTTTAAGGATGTGAAACAGATTGATTGGACTCCATATCACGATTGTCAGATTCATCATCCATTCCGGGATATCAACCTATTCTGTGGGACCTTGTGCTTCATAGTATTTGGAGGGGTATCATCCCGATCGAGTTCTTCGACAGTTCGGGTTCATTCAGGGGATTCCTAGGCCGTGCGAGCGAGTTGCGGTTAAGTCCATAAGAGGTCGCCTAACATCGGAGAATGGAGCACTTCTCAGCTTGGTTTCAAATAATTGGAGGAACTGGGTGTCGCACATGGTCCCCGAGTATTTACGTGAAGGACCACATCTGGTCGTCAGAGCCGGTCTTGACACAAATCGTGGCTACTTGGCATGCTTCCGGAGAGTGTCACACCCAATTGTCCAGAACCCGACTCAGAGGTCTGGTCCAGTGCACGCTTGCAGTAGCTCCCAGCATGATGCTCAATATGTGATGACAGATGATGACTTGCAACACTGGATGAGATTTCTCCACCTCGGTGGAGAGGTTGAGGCCAGACCACATTATCACATGCGTCAGAGTTCAGCTTACTACATGCAGCAGCTTCGTGACATCATGGGATCACTGAGCCGATGTTCCAGACCCTAATCATGTCATACTCGAAGATGACCCTACCCCTGATATCCATCATGTTTGCCGGTGACGACCCCGACATTAGCTGGTTACTGATTCGTGATATATTAGAAATCTGTGTCATGTTTCATTGACTTGCTACTTATATGTAAACAACATTATTATTATTGCAATTTGGATATTGGTGTTCTTTATCTTATGTATCATCCATTTGGACTTGTGATTCATTTGTCGTTTTCAAATATAATAATTTATATAACTTTATTACTATAAGAATTATTACTATAGTAATTTATCTACAACACTTTTAATGCTAATTATTTCATGATAAGATATATTTATCCAAAAAAGGTTACGAAATATTAAATTTATATAAAAAACTTTAATCTAGTATGCTAAAGACATTTTGCATACCCAAGATGAATTAATTAATTATTCCTAGTATATGTTAGTTTCATTACGGATGTACAATTTAATAACATAATATTTGAGAGCATAATGTGACAAAACTCATATAAGTAACATATTATAGTTAAATTGTGAAAAAGTATTGCCTAAGTCGGCCAGAAGTGGATGACTGTTTTGAGAACAAGTCGGCAAACATATGCCGAAATTTTTCAAATAAGTCGGTATTGTGCTGCCGACTTTTCTTCATAAAGTCGCTGTAAATGTGTCGAAATTGTTGAACAAAGTCGATGGTGTGCTGCCGACTTTGTTCATGTCTGTCGATTCCAAACTTCTGAGTTTTTTCCAGTGGGGACTTGTTCTTTCTACAACCAAAATCCCTATCATGTCTAAGCAAGGTGCTCAAAATATGATTGCAAAGATACAAAAATTGCCTCAAAATATGATTACAAAGATACAAAAATTGCCCAATACAGAAGTGTTCATTCATTAGCAATGTTTATGCATGTACATTGTTCCAAGAACTTGAATTATACATCAAAATGAGAGCTCCTAAAACTACATCTGTCAAAACATACTGAAAGACAACCAAAGCTAAATACAAAAATACTGAAATCTCCTAAAACTAGATATGTCAAAACATAGTGAAATACAACTAAGGCCAATATAAAATACACTACATGCCACCATCGCTATCCACTATTTCGAGTGTCTGTATCGAGTCTTGCCCTGTGCTTGAAAGCATGTCGAAGTAGGTGATGTGATCCGCATATCGGTTGTCCCAGCCCAAAACATCAAGTCCATGCCACTCGTACCAAGCTCTGTGAATACATGGTATGACCGAATTCGGCTTCATGAATACCATCACGCAGTGATTCCCATTCACAAAGCCAAGGCCAATCTCTTGCCAAAATAGCAATGCCTGACTTGCCTGGCGCAGGGGAAGGCAAGTCTGACATATAGCATGTGAGAAGAAGCAAACGGTACAACCATATACCGTGGCTATGATAAGAGCCGTGCGGGGTAATATCATCCAGCACTCATACGGAGTAGTGCAGTCAAAGCAATCCAAGGAGTTTCAGATTTCCCTAAATCTATCACAAAAAATGGAGGTGTATAGATCTGCATGAGCATCCATCTCACTCGCAAGCTCGGACCTAACCCTTGGCCATCCGTCATCTCCGTATCCAACTAGCCCCGCCATAAATCGGAAACCACAATGGCCATCTGCAGTGACATTCGGGATATGATCAATACAAGGCTGTAGAAACCCAGGCAATGCATCGATGAACCCATGTCGACGAACACACCGGCCACGTTTGGGGGGTTGCTTCTTCTTCCTACCCGGCATCTTGGCAGGCTCGAACCAAACACACGTAGAAGCAGGCTTGGGATTAGGTGTCTCAAGAAGTATTACTCCATGCTGGGAATCTACTAACTCAAAGGCAGATGGATCACGTTTGTTGCTAGTATCCTCCTTACTCCGCGATCTACCTCTAACCCCAAGGCGACCTCGAGTCTTTACCTTCAAACTTGGCTCCCCCAGATGAGTGGTCTCAGGATGACATATTTCAGTCAGTTTTCTTAACATTATCCACTTATCATGTGCACTGACTTGCTCAAACTTATCACGAAACTCCTGCCAACATGCCTCCAGGGCAAGATCACCAAGGTTAGCAGGAGGAGCCTCATGGCTCGAGAGGTCACTATCAATCATGATGGATAATTTTTGCCAGTGGGGATCAACAGCACTCATAGGAATAGGCCTTCCTTCACCACAGATCTGAACAATATCATGAGCATAAGGAAATCCATAAGTCTTCCTAATCGGACACCCACAGTCCTCTCGCATCTTGAACCCTGATACGTGTGCCAGCTTAAACTCTTTCAGTATGAAGTTCAAGGCAGTTACAGACACGAAGCCACGCAACTCCTTGAAAACTTATGGCTGGGAATGGTATTGCACAACATGTTTGCTTCTCTCAAACGAAGACTTTATTTTGTTGTGTTACAGCTCTAGTAGTTGGTGTATCCTATCCCAACGACTTTCGAAAGTGCCTTGAGAGGTCCCGAGGTTCCTTTTCAATCTAGCATGGGCACTCTCAACCCAGTCAGCAAATCAAACCACATATTAATGAAAGAATATTTTACATTATGATGTACAAGACAATTAGTAATGTACACAATCAAAAGCACAATGTGAAGTGACTAACCTATTAGTTGTCATGTAGCCGTAGTGTTGAATTTTATCTCTCCTGGTCGATACAAACCTATCCTTATAATCATCCAACCAAGCACCCTTCACGCAGCTTAGTGCCTCGGGGTATGACGAGAAGTCGATCTCAAATTGCCCTAGGTTACGATGATATGAATCCTCTGTCTGTGTGAGGACAAGTGCGTTCCATCTAGCAAGGAAGCTCTCCCACATACTTGCGTTGAAATACTTCTTGCACTTAGCCAAAACATTTCTAGAAATGTGCCACCTACACAACAAGTGTTGGGCGTATGGAAACACGTCTGATATGGCATTCATCAATCCTACCTCACGGTCTGTAGTGATGACATAGGGATATGAGTTATCTTTTATCTGCTCCTTTAGTCTTGACAATGCCCAACTATAATTCTCCTCGCGCTCTACAGTCGTATATCCATAAGTCACTGAAAATGTCAAGTCGGTAGACGTAACACCAACCACCTCAAATAAAGGAAGACCGTACCTATTTGTTTTATATGTGCAATCCATAAGCAGCACCTCTGGAAAAGTATGCAACAACGTAACACTAGTGGGGTGGGCAAAGAATAGGTCTCGAACTTCATCTGTGTCCCCATCACTCTGATGCCACTCATAGTATCCATTCTCACAGATCTTATTCATCAATTGTTACATTTGGTTACGTCCCGCCCTCTCCTTCACCCGGTATTTAGCTCGTGCATTGTACATTGTCCTTATAGTAGATGCCTTGGAAGGATCACGATGCTTCAATGACGATAAGATGTCCTTTTACCATGCCAAACAAGATGACATCTCAACTACAATAGTCTCCTCGTGCTGTTGTAGCCGACCTATAAATGAATGTCCTTCCCAATATTGCATTTCAGGATGATTATGTGTGCCGCATCTCACCTTCAATACCCACAAATTATCACCAGGTAATTGTTTTCCCGTCAATAAGAAAGGGCATTCGCATTTTTTTATCCCAACATTACTTTTCTTCATCTTTCTCTTGTCCAATGGCCATGGCTTCATTGCCCATGAGTTTCACTGGTTTTCTGTATTTTCCACCCTCTCACATCCCAAGTATACTTTAGAAGTTTTCTTTGAATTAACAGAAGTTGTGTGCTGCGTAACAATTACAAATCCCAATTCTTTACCAATTTGGCAAGCCCATGATATCAAAGCCTCTTTGCTTTGGAAATACTGCATTTCAAACAGTGAGTATTGTTATGACATTTTTCCAAATCTTTTCTTCAACAAAAGATTGAAAACCCTAAATATGACAAATACCTCATAGTTCATGAAATGAGTCGTATAATCGATTAGTACAGATAAATCTTCAACTTCATTACTCCCATTGTTAGAAATAATGGTCTGAAAAAAAAATTAGAAGAACATTGTGAGAATTGCTTTGAAACTTTTGCAACATATAAAAATTGGAAAAAATTAAAAATTTCGACAAGTTACAATGGAATGAAAAGATCATGGTCGGCCATCTACTGTCGAAAATTTTTTAAAATTTCGACAATGTTTTTCCAACCAGTTGGTAAAATTTCTACAGTGTGTCACCAACTAGATGATAATAAGTCGATATTCTATGAATGAAAAGCATGAAGTAAGTCGACAGGTTCCTACCGACTTTTTGCTAATATGCTTAGCTCTGATTTGCCCATTTTCTGTATTACAAAAGAATATTTCATACGATATTTTTACACCAAGATACCATAAAAACTTACCCCTTTTCACCCCATGTCTTTACAGATGCATTGTTAAATTCCATATTACTTCAAAGCATTTTCTTATAGCAAGATTGACTCAATGTGGGTTCAAAAAAGTTTTTGAAAGAAGATTATGTTGTTCAAATGCCTGGCTTGTGTATGTTTTCTTTCTCCCAGACCGTTTTGCATTCATCTGTTGTGGGTTTATCAAAACTTTTTTTTTTTCCTTTCATGGTTGGTTTAGTCTTTTCAATATCATAAACATATTCAACTTAAAAAAGGAATGTGTGTTTATCACAATGGGATGTGCAAACATTACATTCCCTTAATTATATCACGTGTCAAAAGAAAGAATATTCATCGATTCCCACTCTCTCATCTTTCTTGACGTTTCAATGAATATACTTTCCCTTATCCAAAATAATAATAATGACATCATCATCCATCCATTCCCATTCTGAAAAGAATTCAATTAATTATAAAGATAGATAGATATCCAAGTTCCTCTTTCCGACTATATTTGCAATTCAAGTGGTTGGTGGGTTATCTTCTTCAGCTCAGCTGGGCAGATTTTTGAGGATGTCGACACATCTGCCAAGTGAAAACTTTGCCTGCTCATTCTTCTCTACTTCGTACAAATGAAGAAGGTCAGCCTTAAATCCCACTTCTGATGATTGCTCTGACTCAACTGTCCTGTACACATGGATCACCCCTAGAATGCATTCAGATGCTGATATATGAACCTGAAATCACAGCAAAATAATACAAAATGAAAACTTAACTCATAAGAAATGTATGAATAATTAATAGGCATATCCATTAACAAAAGACAACGTGAATGATTCAAATGACTCTCTCTCTCTCTGTAGTAGACTGGAAAACATAAGCGTTTCAAGTATAGTGGGAGCAACCTCGGTGAGCAACAGCGATACATGCAGAAAATAACCAAAAATTGACACGAAAGGAAAAGAAGGTGTTCCCAAAATGTGAAAGCACTAAGAATTGAAAAGGCAGAGCAACCAGGTCTACATAAAGTGAACATGGGCGAGAAAAGCATATACCTGGCCAATTTTAATAGTCTTTATACACTCAACCACTCTAGGTAACACTGTATGAACCAACTGGAAGAAGCCCAAAAGAGTTAGTCAATGCCTCACTCGGATAAACAGGTAAATGTAGGAATACAAAATTACCTCATTAAATAAAGTAATTGCACTGCCATGTAGGGAAACATCTTGAGAGCCAATTGGAATTTCATTAAGTTTCAAGGAAAGCTCCTTTATCGATGAAAATGCAGATATCTTGACTGCATATAACAAAAGCAACCATATTAGCAAAGGCCACTAAAAATTGCCATGAAAAAAAAATGTATAAATAATGAAAAGAAAATTATATAGCTATAATTGGCTTAAAGGAAACTGAAGAATGTGCAAAGGATATTGTTAAATTTCCACCTGCTCCAAAAGTGTAAGCTATTAGAGAAGACTTGAATTTAATCACTTAACATGCCCCCTCATGTGTGGGCTGAACACAAATTTTCTACAACATAACCAACACAAATAATAACACTAATGGGAGGCAACATGAGTCCAACTCAAAGATCTCAGCTCTGATAAATTTCCATTTGCTTTGAAGGCTTATGCGTTAGAGAGGTTGAATTTGATCACTTAATAGAAATTACCTGTCCATGCACTAGTTGGTTTGAGAAAATATACGAACAGAGTCACCAATTGATTCTGTTTTTCAAGAATATCCCTGACATTTGCCACTTGGATGATTGCAGTCAGGCAACTGACTATCCTATCTGTTGCAGAGAAATTGTCTGTCTCATCTGCTTCTGCAAAGAAATATAAGAAAATAAATTAACTCAGAAAGTCCTGAAATTCAGGGAACAATTTATTGTGTATAGAAATTTAGGAGATGATACAAAAGCTGTACACATTAAAAGATAAAAAAGCTATTTTTATTTCATTAAATTGTAAGTACAAAAATTGGGGTGTGCAGGCATATGTATTTGTCCTCCTTTCTCTTCTATCCAGACCTAGTATTTGATATAGAACTCTTAAGGACTATGAAAAACATCATTCAAGACGTTACATATCAGAAAGATCAGATTGATGAAAACACAAATATTTGCAGAGTTACCAGTGCAATTCAAGTAAATGAAGAAAGGATTCAGTTGCCATACCTGTTCTTGCATCAGTCTTAGCAGGAATATCAGACTTGATGCTAATGTTTGGGTTGCAAATCTCAAATAATGATGGGAAAACAATATTAAATGAATCTGGATTGCTGCCGGCTTTGACAATCTGAAAAAACAGGCAAGAGGAAATACATAAGCAGGAAGAAACATATCCCGAAAAACAAATACCAATGGCGTTCTAAAATTCCCTAAATTAGAGAAATCAACTCACAGTGAGACGTGTAGGAATTCAAGAGTCACAAGAATAACGTTTTGCCAATTAAACATTTATGACCCTTTCTTATGGTGTAATAAAACCTATTGAGTTCATAGCTAGCAAATAGAAACCTCACAGCTGTTTCCACTCCTCTCCAAGTTATATTCACACTAATCAGACTAATTTACCCAACCGCAAATGAAAAAAAGCATAAAGTTAGAAGAACAGATAATTCAAAATCATCAATTCAACACCAAACAGGTTAACTTATACTTTGAGTAATTATTTGGAGTCCTAGGTAATGAAGCCTGACATACTGCTGAAATTGTTCTTTGTGTGTCATAATACTTGAAAAAACAAACTATAAACTTCATGACTTCAAATTCCTCTTCCCATTCATTATCCATGACAATCCCCTTAGAACACACACTGTTCAAATCTACTTAAGCTAAAAATCCTACAAGGACAAACCGAATTGCTGCCAGCATTGTCCTGTGTCAAGTTTTGAAAATAGAAAAACAATACAAAGAATCTTCAGCTGGCTCAGCACACATTACCTGCTCAAGACAGCACAAAGCTGCTTCTCGATAGTTCTTCACCTCCTTTTTGCATGCAGATAGTACCATATTCAAAATGGCTAAAGGCACATCATCATTTGTAGTGAAAATTACTTTAGGGCATGCGGTGCATATAGCAGATAAAGCATTCAACAGAGCCTCCTTTCCCTGTCATAAACAATCTATCATATGATCATAAGGGATTGATGTTTGAGAAACAACTCAGAAGAAACTGAGACGCAATAGATTTAGGTAACGCTGAATGGCAAGCAGTGTCGATGGCAAAAGCTATAAAAGATTTTCAAAGATAAAAAAGAATATCAGGGATATGGTTTCAATAGACATTCAAAAGGCACTATCTGCCAGTTCCACATAAAATAAAATATGAAACAATGCTGCAGCTATGTGGTTCAAGAGGACTAGATAATGAGGAAATGAGTTAGATACGAGTATTTGGAAAGCAAGCTCAAGAGTTATAAAGTAAAAGATATGTATGAAAAATCAGGAAGCTGTAGGCAAAGAAGCAAAGAATGAAAGAAAAAAGATTTGAATGCAGAAAATAAGATTGTTCGGCAAAGTTCAGGAAAGAGAGCATGACTTGGAAGCAAAATAAAAAAACTTATCATTTAAAAAAGTTTTAGAACTATAAGGTGGATGGCACATTCAGACTTCAAGGCTTCAGCTTCAACAAAGATTTGAATGCAGAAAATAAGATTGTTCGGCAAAGTTCAGGAGAGAAAGCATGACTTGGAAGCAAAATAAAAAAACTTATCCCTTAAAAAAGTTTTAGAACTATAAGGTGGATGGCACATTCAGACTTCAAGGCTTCAGCTTCAAAAAATATACATAATAATACTTCTCAAGCTAAAAGGAAACAATTACCTCCCATAAGCGCCCTGGCACTTCCTTCATGAGAGATGTCAGCAACAAATGATGATGAGACGAGAGTGACTCATCAAGAACTTCACTGAGCTTACAAATTGCCAGTGCTGCCTGCTCATAAATTTTCAAGAGTCAAATCTCCCAAGCATCAAGAACAGCAAACTCTGATGTGTTTACTATAAGGGGGCAGGGTAGAAGAAATAGAAGCATACTCTTCTTTTAGTTGCCCAGGGGGATGATGTGATCTCTATATTAATCAGAGTAACAATTTCTCCCAGGTATAACTGGAGAGTTATTCGTTCGCTGCTCATATTTTCTTCCCACAGTTCCTCGTATAGATTAGATACAATTCTGTCACCATCAAACCTATAAAACAGTCACATGTCAGTGTCAAAGAATTATTTTTTGTAATTAAGCAAAGATTAAAATTTGTCTGAAACAGAATAAGATACGTAAATGATTTTCTCAAAATAAATTAAACCATCAAAGGAAAGAAGTTTAGAAGGACAAATGTATCTTTATTAACCCTAATGTAACACTTGTAAAATAGCCTAGTGCTGCTACAACTAATTTAGGGGAATTTGGTATCTAATCGGAGACCATAGAAACATAATCATTTCATCCATGCAACATGATCTTTACTGTTTAACTTAAACACCTCAGTGATTTTCATGTTTTAAATCTAGGAGCAGTATGAATTTATTTTCAATAGAATGCTTGGCGATGCATGATCTTAAGAATAAACCATATGCTTTTAAAGACCTTTTTAACAATTATAATTAATGAGACATTTCTCCACATCTGGAGAGCTCCACAGATAATTCACTCATACAAAACATTTACAGAGTAATCTGAGACATACTTTAGCCATCCACATGAATTATGAATGTTATCTACTACTTAATTGTGTCCATGGCACAAACTCCTCTATAGAGCCACCCACACATAGAAAAGCAACAAGGAGTGTGGGAATTCTACGAAAATGCCACTCATTAACACCACATCTATTTTACTTCTACGTCCTAGAGTTCATAGTTGAAAGATGGGGGATAAAAGGTAGCACATAAATCAGTAATGCAATGGCTGCTTTTCTGTTACTTTTATTTTTTCTTTTCCCCTCATCTTTTTTTCTGGAAATCAATGACAAAATGGTTTAATATGGCATGAAGGTTTTAATGGAAATCCATAAACATTGAGCTTGTTTATTACAAAATCTCATTTTCATTTCCCTTCATAATCCTTAATGATCAGCTTCTAGAATAGCAAAAACATATTATCAGGTGACATAGAAGACATCACTAACTGTCAAGCCAAGTCTTGCTAGCTTAGTAGTAAACAGAGGTCTCAAGTTCAAGACATTACGAGGGTAAGTGGAGTGGCACTGTTGATCTTCGAGGGGAGGGGTATAGATAGTGCTAGGGTAGGGGTGGGTGTTTAAAAAAAAAAAAAGAGGAAGAAAATCATAATTTAAATGATGAACCTGACCTCGAAAGAAAAATAATCGGTAGAACTACGTCTCGATATCCTCTGAGAGTGTCATTTGCTAAATAAGAATAGCTTTTCAAAAGAATTGCTCCAGAAATTTGATCATTCTTGTCACCAGTATGCAGAGCTGCCGTATCTTCAATTAACTTCTGGGCTTGAGCAGGAACTGCAAATCTAAGAACACTTGCACAGGCATTTGAAAAGGCACGTTTAGAAGCTGCACTTTTTTCTCCCTTGGCAACCGGAAATAAGAGCTTCAAAAGCATGCCTGTGAATGGTTTGATACTCGAACCAACTTTTTCTACCAAAAAGCTTATAAAACTTGCTACACCAACCCTGTCACCATTACAGTAAAATTTCAAGATGCATCAGATTCTTAATTCATCAGACACAAACTAAGATTTGACATTTTCTAAGCTATGCCTTTCAAATACATAATCAAAGTTTCAAACCATCAGTACAGTTATCTAATCAATATACCATAAATACAACACAATGACTAGGATAAAACTCTTGTGAAGAAGTCAAGGAAGGCTTGTT
>JAWZTD010000145.1:1273378-1293365 GCA_035221335.1 Echites panduratus | reverse complement strand
GAAATTTTGTTTTATGATGACCTTCAACATAAAACACATAACTAGGTTTCAACATTAGGCATGACGATATCTAGTTCAAGAGGTTTAAATGTTTATTAGACAAGTCAATGGGTAAGCTCCGAAAGGCGAACCTAGAAATGTGCTGCAAGAGTCACCAAATTTTCCACTCCAATACTTTTAAGCATTGTAATATTATGATAAATAGATCAAGGGTGCCAACAACTTCAAAAATCAACGTACAAACAGGAATTCATGTCTTTAACAATTGAGAAGATTAAACTAGCTAAAAGTATTCTGCTATGAGCAGCAGCATTTTAAGTGATCGCTTTAAGTGCAAGTAATTTATGTTTTGATGTGGATGAAGGGAGAGGAGGAACAAATCATGAAAAAGGGGACTCCATAAGCGGCTCTCTGCCACTTATAGTCGAGAATACCTAGTGTTCAAGCCAACTCCAGATCTCACCAACTGGGCTAGACGAGGTAATAATAGCTCCAATGATTGGGTATCAACAAACTCTACACAGAAGTCAAGAACTTCCCACATAGGAGAGCCTTTGGATATTGAAATCCGCAAGTTTTCAAGCTTTTCTGCCTGAATTCCTACATTTCCTGCATGCAACTGGGGGGAGAAAAAAATTACTGCAGGTTCTAGACAAATGCAGTAACTTATTGCATAGTTAGACAAACAGTAGAAAATTTCTTTTTACAACACATTCATTAAATGCCTAGTAACTCCACACCTCAACATAGTTTAGCCCCTGATCTTCGAGACTGGACAAACTTTCCAGCATGCAGCAAACAAGGTCAGGTAAATGTGGGCGAATCGCACGTCCAGAACCCTAAAATAAAAAATGAAAAGAATAATAATCACTTGAGGCAATTTAAGAAACAGAAGAACCAGAAACCACCCAAACAATTGTGATTTGAGTGGAATGTAACTGCTGCAAGGATTCCATAAGGTAGAAACACACATTAATTATTATCCAGGAAACTTAGGTCATTCTGTTTTAGCATCTTAAGTTAAAAGAAATACTTGTTTGTGAACTTGGATCTCAAAACAATGTTCCTTAACGGTCTGTTCATAATGTTTATGATATTTGGGCTTAACCATAGGTATTAGATGGTTATTAGTTTCATAAATCGCTAGTCTTCTATAACCTAGTAAACATGTTCCGATTTGTTATTCTATTCGCTTGCAAAATGTGCAGAATCATTTGTTTCAGCTCTCTACCCTGCGTGCAGATTTTTCTGTTTCAGCCTTTCTGCTTTGTGTGAAGAATTTTGACAGAAAGTTTGGATCACCTAGTTCAGTGATTGTTTAATGTGACCACCAAGAAGTCTTATTCATGTGCCTCAATCAGCACCTGAAAATTTTTGCATTTTCTGTCACTCTTGTGTTTGTTCTCCAAATTGATCATTGTTTTTTTTTTAGGGTTTTTTTGATGATGCACAAAAGTATTCCATTGTCACTGGTGCTGATCCAGTCATATCGTCCCTCATCTCTGTCATTGCAGACACAGGTCAAACAAATGCACGTGTTTTTCACTCTTCCTCCAAGTGGGTAATTGATTCTGGCAACGTGGACCATATGACAGAAAATTCTAGCCTTTTCCACTACTTTTCAATGATATTAATATATTATGTTGGAGCCTTCTCTCTCTTATTGCTAAGTTGACCGTGTTTGTTTATTGATCTCAATGGCTATACATAATTGACTCCACATCAGTTGAACCAAAAAATGTTCTTGCATAGTGATCTCCATTAGGAAGCTTATATGAAATGACCACCTGGGCTTATAGAGCAGGTGGAGCCTACGAGAGAGTGTAACTTTCAAAAGTCTTCATATGGCTTGAAATAGAGTCCATGTTCTTGGTTTGGAAAACTTAGACAAGTAGTGCAGAAGCTTAGATTGCCTAAGAGCAAGGCAGACAACTTAGATTTCTTTAAACAGTCTGAATATAGTATCATTCTCCTTGTGTATCAATGATAGATCATTACAAGAAATGATACTAAATTTCTGCTTCATACTCAATTTCACATGACGGAAAGTAGGCGGTCCTTTTTTTCTTTTTTTTTTTTGGTTCACAAAATTCAGCAAAACATTATGAAGTAATGCTATTTTGGAAGTCCTGAAGAAATTTACTTTTGGAAGTATAGAAGGATTAGACGTCCTGGAATAAAACAAGAAACTTCAAGAAGATTTGTAGGACTACCATGAACTAGTTGAAGATGATTAATAGAACAATTCATTGGTGGAATGAAATTTGGTAAAATCCTAATTATCCCGCATGGTAAAAGTAAATTAAATTGATTGGCAATTTGTACAGAAACAGTTTGTCTCGATAGATATCTATTATATATATTTAAAGTAAAAACCTTGAAATCAACAGGGGTTCAAGAAAAATTTGAAATCTTGCAATTTCAAACGGCCACTGATTTTTTGATATTAATGAAAAAAATTATTCAGATCCATCATATTCATCGATATAAACTTTATATTTACTAACATAATTTTTCATATCTTTTCATACATGTTCAATGAACATATTCTTTCATAATTAATAAGCTATATTTTTTTATATCTAATGCAAGGAACTTATCATAGTCTATTATATATATTTAAAGTATAATCCTTCATAACCTATTATATGTATTTACATTAAAAACATAAAAAAAATCAGCCAATTTCTTGCATTTCAAAGCATGCCACATAGTTATATAGAATATTTTGATATTAATAAAAAATATTTATTTTGTTAAAAGATAATCTTTCATATTCAAAAAATATAATCTTTCATTATTATTAAATTAAAACAAAATTATTTATATTTAATTGAATATAATCTTTTACAAATTTTTTTAAAATAAAACTTAACTTGAAAGATATTACGAGGATTAATAACCTTTCAATAAAGATTTTTTAATTGAGAATTTTTATTTTTAGTAACTTATGGTTAATTAACAGAGATTATAATACCCACCTGATCATTTTATGACCTTTGTGGTATTTTAGAAAATTTTAAGGCCTTCTTAATAAATTTGGATTATTTTCCTATTATATGTAGGACTAAGTTTTGGACATTAGGTTTTGACCATTTCTGTTTCACACTTTTAAATCCTTTGAACCCTAGTTGACTTTTACAAGACAACATTTGAGAATCCTATTTGAAATTTTGAGATCCAATTTTGATTCCTACTAATTCTGAATCTTTACATCTTCTTGTTCTAAGAATAGGTGTGATTGTATGAGTTTTATTTATAATTATATTATATGCTTAAAACATATTTTCTATATAGATTTAATCCATCTTATTTAAAGATTAAGTTTTCTTCATGAATTTCTAAAAACTAAAAGGGTTTCTGCAACTTTTTCAACAAAATGATTCGTTTGCTTGGTTTAAAAGAAAACCAAAGAAAAGAATATATGTATGATGAAAAACAGAGTAATGAATGGTCAGAGTACTACTTGGCTGCCGATCACTCCAAAAGAAGAAAACAAGAACTTTCTTTATTATTTTAAAATAATATGATATTATAACATGTTAATTTATATTACTGTAAAAATCCTCTATTCTTTTATTACAATTATATTAGTTATTTTAATTTTATTTTATTATTCAATTACTATATATTATGTTTATAATTATTTTAACATTAAATTTTATTCTAGTAGATGTAATTGATATATATATATTAAGGCTTTGAAAATTATTTCTTATTTTATTGTCAACTAATATTTATTTTCTTATATTTAAGTTTAGTAATTTAGGTGGTTGAGGTTGTTTAAAGATTCTTTGTTAATTTTAAGATTTTGGCTTAAATATCTTTTTAAGTCAGAGATTTCATTTTGATTAGGTTTTGATTATTTTTGGGATTCAGACATTCGAGGTGTATGGCTCTTTTGAATCTCCATACACCAAAGAGCACTAGTTCTCAGATCTACCTTCCTGTTGGTGAATAGACAGGACATGCATGCAAGTTTTATGGCCCTCTTGACTAGGGAAAGATTAGACTAGATATCCAGTATTGGTTCTTGCATTAAAGAGCCGGAGCCTATGCATGCATGTAATACAATCCATGTATGTATGCGAACTTCTTTGTATTTATACATGCTAATGAAAAATATTTTCTTTGTTGATTTGCCAAAAGCTATACAGATTATTTTTTTTGTTTTTATGTAATCATTCTTTGTTTTCTTTATTTTATTATGAATGATATCCATCCGATTAAGTGATTTCTTATTGAAGTTTTATATAAACATAATTGTTTTAAATCCGAGATAGGAAAGAAATTATTTACTAGGCACATGTTTGCTCACACCACCATTTTTTTTCCTTTTTCTCTTCTTTTACATGTGATCTATGTTTGGATTAGAGATAAAATTGAAAATCGTAATTGTTAAGTTATTGCAAGTAGAATTCCTTTAAAATTGGAGACTTTTGTAAATTGTAATTTTTGTTTTCAGCATTATTACATTAAAAAAAAAATAAGGATGACTTTATTGTCTTTGATGTTTTAGTTAAAAATTATGTAATCTTATGTGTTGGGTTAGCCTAATACGTGGCGTGTTACACCCAGGCACAAGTATGATAAAGATGTTTTCCAATATAATAATCACTAAAAAGAAATTAGAAACTTTTTTTTCTTGATATCTTATATTTTTAGGGAAAAAATCATTGCAATTTTTTCTTTTCTTTTAAGAAGTAATGAAATATTTTATTATATATTATAAAAAACACCTATACAATGCACGAACACTAAACCTAGTTGTCCTATATTCCTGACCCAAATGACCAACCTATAGATTTTATCCATGTATCTCTACAAGGACCACAATTGGAGTACATGTGTAACAATCTTGGAGAATACAATTTGCATGTAAAGGGAATAGAGGTTCATTATATTCAGAATATATGTTTTAGTGTTGACAAACATCACACCTAAGCAGTCCTAAGTACTTTTTTTTTCCCTCACTAGTTTTATGTTAAGCCATCTCCAGCTCAAAAACTAAAACCAGGTCAATATCTAGCTCTCAGATAAAAGGGGGTACTATAAGATCATAACATTCTCCAAAATGGTCCATAATGAGCAAATCAATCAACAATTCAAGTATATATTTATATATATATATATATATATAGGAAAATGCTATAATGGGCAATAGAACTCAAATTATGAACTGCTCCTGTTAAGTATCTAACAGTCAATTGACGGTCAACCATAAAATTTTTTTTTTTTTGTTATAAACTAAATCCTTAAAAGATCAACTAAACCCTAGAGATACTTGATCAAATTTTATTTTAATTTTTGTTTTTTAAATATATGGTTAACCTTTAGAGACTTAACAGGAGCACTCAATAATTGGAGCTCCGTTGCCCACTACAGCTTTTCCGTATATATATACACACACACCTTACTTGCTAATGCAGATATTAGAGGAGTTTTATCATAATCATGTCTGCATCACAGGGTGATGATGTATGCCATCAAGTAATGCAAAAACATATTAAAAATATAAAGAATGACTTCAGAGGCAAATGCAAGACATGTCAAAAACTAAAACTAATTAATCCAAAGCATAGAAAAAATGAAAGACTAAGGTGAAAGAACCTGAACCTTTGCGATCTTTGCCACCAATCCAATTGATGCCTTACGAACAGTGTCAACTTTACTCATTATTCCTTCGGTTACTAGGAAAGGCAAAATAATGTCCAATGCTCTTTTCGTATCTGAAATTTGAGTTAAAGAAATATCACACAACCTCAGGATCAATGTAGTAAGAGACCGGCATAACCTATCACCAGAAATCCGAACTGTTTCCTTTATGTCATCCATGGCTCGGAAAGCAGCTCTCCACACATTTTCCAAATGCTTTTCTACCTACACAGCACAAACATCAAAACTCTCATGTCATATGCTATATTATTTTTGGTACCAGTTATGACAATGGAAAATAACAGAACAGTAGTATACTGGAGGTAACCACAGAGAAGCCATAAATCGTCCGTAGATATCCAAAAATTGCAATTCTGTATATGGTTACTGTTGATTTAGTTCATTCAAATTGCAGGAGTACACAAAATGTAAAGCTAGAAGATGAGGGTACATATCTTGCTTGGTCCCGAGCTTGCTTATGGTTCATCAAATCTTGAAAAATGTTCGGCAGAGAAAAGAAACTGCCTACTATGTCTGATGCAAGTTATACACAATGGAATTCTATAAAACGGTAGGTATTATGGGCTCAGGTAGCTCTTTGACTTCAGAAGAAATTTGGCATCCATGTCTGGCAGCCGTTTGCTATGAGCATGAGCCTTCTGAGGCAACACGGCTGCTTTTCCCCACTAATTCATACATAAGTTTGCAAGTTAGGCATGTGGGAGGTCCATGCAGCAACTTGAGGGAAGGACTATTATGTTAATTACTATATTCTAAATAGGATTATAATTGATTAGATTAATCTTAGATTGATTAGTAGTTACCTATATGGTATAGTTATTATTTTGGTATCTTAGATTTAGTAGTTCTTTGTTAGTAAGATTTTTGTTATTAAGATGAAAGATACAGTTATTATTTTATAGTTTTAGTTCGTAATCTAAAATATAAGCCTTTACACTTCTGCTTGCAAGTTAAACAAGAGCCGAAAAAGCTATTTTTGGAGAAGCAACCTCAGGTGCTTTTCAAAATAGCTTTTAAAACAACTATTTTTCAAATGCACCTTTTTCTTCAGCGGTTTAAGAAAAGTTCCAATACCGAGATAATGCCTAACAAATTAGAAGATTTCGCACATCTTATTTTCTAATTTCCTTGCATCAAAGAATAGAAATTTGAAAGCCTCCCCTTTTGTCTCTCAGTTATGTTATTGCATGCCATATATACACCGTATACATAACCATTGGGGGGACTCTTCTACATGCTACAATCCTATTCTGATTACAATTATTTCTTATATATACAGCGTATACATAAATTTCAATCAAAAGATGGCAATATATCAATCCCATTACCTGATCAAGTTTACGTCCCTGGATAATATCTGCTAGTGCAAGGCAAGAAGATTCACGTGAACGCCAGAGCCTTGATCCACACTGTACTAGAAGATCATTCATAATCGATTCCAAATGTTCATCAATTGCCTGGTTTGAGTCTGCCACTAGTGACTTCCAGATGTGGGCCATGGCATCCTGAAGCCAAGTGATAACAGAGAAGAAACAATAAGCAGAGAGATTGCCATTGCCAAAAAACGTGATAATTGCAAAAGAAAGAAGGGAAAGCAAAAAAATAAATAAATAATTTAGCTGCAATGATGATAGCAGGCAAGCAATGCAGCAAAAAACTGAGTTTTTGTATAGGTAACTGTTCACGTCTGTTGTTCCCAACACTAACTTCATGTTTCTCCTAATTTCTTTAGTTATTCTTGCCATCCAATATTTTTATATTCCCTATCAAAATTTATTTAGTTTAATAATGGTTGCCTTATTCATTGCCTCTCTTCCTCGGCCAGCTTTTAAGTTAGCATGAGGTATTATTTAAGTTGGCAGCTATCAGCTATTGCTTCAGGATGATTCATTTGTCATTATCATTCAATTTAATAAATCATAGTTTACTCTTATGCTTTCTAAGAGCGTCTCTGGCTATCTCACTTCCCTTGCAACATTATTTCCCTGCACCAACCATGCAGAAGAGAGCAATTAAGGACAAAATTCATAACAGTAAGCACTTGAAGGAAATACACCTGCACATTTTTATCAGGGTCATACTGGTATCTAACAAGTCTTGGAATCAATGCACGCAGGTATGGCTGTAGGGCACCTCCAGCATGCTTGGCAATCTTAGAAAACCCAAAAGCTGCACCTCGCTTGGAATTTAGTGATGCCTGATAATTAGCTAAATCCATGAACTTGTATATCAAGTCTGGTTGTCCCATCTCATTCGCGAGATTGCATAATTCTTTGTATGTGCTCAGTTTCCCTCCAGTAGGACTCTCACCAATTGCACCCTCTTGGAACAGTTCAGTGTCTTCTACAAGCTGAAAATGGGAGCAAACATATGTAACTTAAAGGAAGGAACATGTATTAACAATACCGATCATGAAGGTAAGAAGGAATTTCATCAAGACCTTCACAGCTCTTTTTCTTTTGCCTGAACCAATTAGGGTCCCAACAAGCGCATCCTCCAAGTTTTTCTTCATTGAAGTATCACCAAGCTCATAAACCATACTGACACCCTGAGATGCCAGTTCTTGGATAAATTCACTTTGTTCTCCCAAAAGGTGCAAAAATGCATCCTATGCCAGTTCAAATAGTAATTTGGATCATTCCCATTGTGAATGCAAAACCAAATAAAATTCATATTCGTAATCACAAGAAACACATGTTTCAGATTAGAAATCATTGAAAATATTCATCGTTCATTAACTCAGTTCGATGCTTCATTATTTGTATTAAATGCAAGTGGTTACCCTTGAAGCCAGATAGCTTCAATAGATAGCATCTTGTTCTACATCTCATTATGTGTTAACAGATACCAAGTATCTAAGCCACCATAAAAACTTTTCAGAAACAAATCAGTTTTCTTAAATCTTTCTAGTTCAAGAGGGTGATACAAAATTACTTTTGAACTTTGCCCGAAGATGGAAAGGTTAGTTACCTATCCAAGCACTAATCTAAATTTTCATCACAGCAGCAGGGAGCAAGAACCATAGAATGAGTCAAATGAGAATTCATACTACTTGTACTACGTTGTTTGCACAAGAATTTGATGCTTATAGTTATGACAGACCTGGATCCTTGGAAGCAAATTTTGGATTGCCTGATGACAACCACAGAACATTGTTAATGACAATAGCCACACTGTTCCAGCAGAACGCTCCTCTTTCTTATTACTATACAACAGTTGATCAAATAACTTTCTAGTAATTGAATCTCTAACTGCTGCACGGGAATCTTCATTGCCTTCAAAATCTGAAGTGCTAAAACTAGACAAAGATGATGGCATATCTTCCATTGAGAAGTTTGAAGTTGCAGAAAGTGAAGCATAATTTGTTTTGAGAATCCTATCTGTAGTCACTGGAACACCACCCCAACAAAATGCAAGAGCCTCCCCAGCAGCGAATAAGATATCTTCAAACTGCTCAAAGTCAAGCAAAATACTTAATTCATCCCAAAGAGATTGATCACTTGAAAGAGAGAAACACTGAGAATTTGCCCCACCTTTGTGCGTGAGAGACAGAAAATCAGATCAAGAGTAATATTTAGAATTGAAGAGGATGATTCCTTGGCTGACATGTGGCCTAATGCAATAACAATCCGCTGAATTGCTTTAATATCATCAGAAAAAAGCAGCTTCCCAAGCCTCTCTTGCATTAAAGTCAGTACAGCAACTGCAATTCAACAACAAACGGATATATGATATTTGCCACACAAAAGCATGTTAACCAAGTTGCTAATAACCCACAAGCTTATTGTTAATGGATATTAAAATTTAATAATTGATTTGTAAATCTTAGATTTATTCTCTAGTTTCGGTACATTGATTGATTTTTGGTATTAATTTTGGTATCCAAAATTTTTATATATGTGGGGTATATTGTCTGTGAATATACAAAAGAGAAAATTCACAAAACTCTTCTCATACCACTAATACAAAAGGCAGGCAAGAATTACCTGAACCGGACTCATGAGGAAGCAGAGGAAGTTGAATGGTGATAGCAATATGACCTAGAGCTTGCATTGCAGTAGAAGCCAAAGTCTGAGTCTCCAAATTAACTACACCAACCAGACATTTAACAGCAGACTGAAGTAGTGACTCCTTGATCTGTTTTGATTAACAATGTCAGAGAAACAAATGAGGAATATTGACGAACAAAAGGGACATTAGCAGGCCCTACGCTAAGCAGCAAACAGTTTAAAGCAGTAAATTTGGAGTATCTCGTGAAAAACAATAATATCGTTGACCAGCTTATCTAAGATTTTTTCTCAGAAAATGCAATTCAAGCTCTTTGCTAACAATGGCAAGACTAGTTGCCCCTGCATTTTTTTTTCATACAACACAAGGTTCAGCAAATGTTTTTAGCAAAGCAATTTTTTAAAGATAATTTTCTTTTCTGTAATATCTTTTGCAGATGCATAAAAAGAAAGCAATTGAAAGTCACCAAGAAAAGCAAAAACTAAAGCCCTAGAATATTCCGTTCGATGAAAATTGCTACTTAATTGAGTACCTTTTGCTCTGCTTAAGAGTTAGCTAAATCATCCTATTCAAGGTTTCTATTGGTCGCAGATCATGTTATTCAGAAGTCAGATATTACATAGGAAAGCGGAACAACTATCAGATCTCATCTTTTTTTTTGGTTGCAGATCATGCTTTTAGACTGGTGCATGAAGTTATTGCATTTCCAACTTGCACATCAGACACGTTTTGCATACTACAAATGATTAAAGAACAGTCTTTTTAAAAGCAACCTCCAAACTGAACCATAGATCAAATTTAAAACATCAAATACTCCTCGATACTCCAAATATTCGTCAGGCTTTCCCCTATATAACCATTAACTGATTTTGTCAAGTGAAGAGACATGGAAAAGGCCAAATCAGAATCACATACAATACCAAATATGCGTCCACAATAAATGTAATCACATAAAATACCACTAATGAATTTTGATTATCCCTTCACCCAAATTCTTAAACAATTATAGTCAAAAGACTAAATCAAAAGAGCAAACGAAAAAATAGCTTTTACATTTTAATGCAAACCCCATAAATAAAAACTTGTAAGACCCACCATAAAAAACCATCAATTGTATAATTTTCTCAAGTCAGAAGTTGACTTGAAAAACTTTAACCCCTAAATCAAAGGAACCTAAGACCCTATTGGCAAGGCACTACAGACCCTCAGTGCTGTCACCACACAAAGGAGGATCAATTCTTTGCTGCGAAAAGATACCTTTGTCTACAAAGGAATTCAGAAAAGAAGTCTCATAGAGTGTTAACTTAATAGAGAGGTTGAAAGGTTTGAGAAAGATTTCTAAATATTTGTATTCACAAGAAAGCATTCCATATATATACATCTTTGGTTACCAAGACAATCTAATCAATCTTTCAACTCAATCAATCAATCACACTCTTTATGACTCCCCCTCAAGCTAGAGCATAGATGTTAATCATGCCTAGCTTGTTATAAATGTAATCAACCCGAGCACATTTACAGCATTAGTAAGAATATCTGCAAGCTCTCTGGTACTAACACGTTTAGGTTCTAACATGTCTAGTAGAATCCGCTTTTCTTGAATCTCCTCAGATAAAATGAACGTGAATTTCTATATCTTTAGTCCTCTGATGGAAGACTGGGTCAGATTGGAGGCAAGCTGAAGTGCTGACTGAATATCACACCAAATGTCCTGGGTATAGCAAATTTAATTTCCACATCCTCCAACAATTGTTGCAACCAAATAATCTCACAAGATGATAGGGCAATCTATATTCGGATTGTACATTAGATCTAGGAACCATATTCTATTTCCTACTCTTCCAAGATACTAAATTACCTCCAACCAAGACACAATGCCCCATTGCAGATCTCCTATCACCCTTCAATCCTCCCCCGAATATGCAATATACATATCAGGACGAAGCTTCCCTACCAATCTCTTGTATCTCTCCGGAACTTCAAATATCTCATCATCACTTACACCAGAGTCATTAGTGTGCTACTACAAGAAGTATGCATTTCTTGCTTCTTGTTACCTCAATTCCCAAAAAGTACTTCAACTCATCTAAATCTTTCTGAAATAATTGATAACTAATATTTGCTGTCCTAATTAAAATTATATTATAATTAGGAGTCTGCTAAACAATCTACTAGAGGATTAAACTTCAAAATATAACTGAGACTCAAGTATGTTCACGCAGAAAATAAAAGGGAATAAAATATATTGTTGTAACCCGCAAGAATATTATGGGCTATATTAAAGACCCGAAATCTTCTTTGGGCTAATCAATCTCCCAAAAAAAAAGGGTGGACAGTAAATGGATCATTTGGACTTATGGATAGATACTAAGACTAATACAACTGAAAAATATTAAGGCAATAAGCAGAAAACATAATGCGTTTACACAATAAGCCTGAACTAGAGATCTTTGAGATAAGAGTCATATATACAAACTTACTGGAGGTATCTTCAACATGCAATTTGAAGTAACATATCCCAAAGCAGATAGCAATCCGTGCTGTATTTCGAACCTGTAGAATTAGCTTAGATTATAATTAGATGTCAAAGTTAACTTGTTGAAATACCTTAAAAGATTAGGCAAGTTTGGTGTTCAGAAGTGCTACCTTAATGTCTGTCTCCCATCAACTTTAGAAATCAATTCACAGATCAGATCAGAGGCCTCAGATATGGGAAGTGCAGAAGATGCAATACCAAGCAGACGTGCCATAGATTCACGTGTAGCAAAGTCGATATGGCCAAGAAATTTATTTAACCATGGTAATTTAGCAGCATAGCGAGATACAATTAACTATACCACCAGAAGCATATGTCAAACATATAAAGATGTCATTTTAAGGAAACAGGGAAGTAAACAACAAAATAATGCATGAACTCAAGCTCATGTTCTTAGTAAATACACATTAACCTGCCTGTGGAACAGAGGTTGCAACAGTTATGAGTGCCTTGGAGGTATCAGAATGCAGCTGAACTGAGCCTTCATATGCCATTGCATGTTCAAGAAGCAAAAGCAATTTATCAACTGAATCTAAAAATTCAGAATCTTCTACCATCTCATTTTGTTTTGCATCTGTCTCAAAGCACTTCAACAAAAATTTAATCATAGCAACATATGTGGTGGATTCCAGGGAAAGCTTTGAGTCTCCTGATCGAGTTGCATCTAACACTAATGGATTATGTCCTTCAATAAAATCCAGCATGTCAGAAAGCTTGGGGTATTTAAGATTGATGTCCCTGCAAACGGATTTTCTATGAACTTCACCAGGAAACAAACCCTCAAGTGCCCTCTCCCTGCATAGAGATCAAGTATACGGTTCTATCAAGAGATCAGGATAAAATTACTACAACTGGAAAATATTTTCTGACATGATTGCATCATGCAGTCTTAAGAGGCTACAACAACCAGTCTTCCTACCCCCACCCAATGCTTTCCAATCTTATTCTATTACTTACTTGAATCCTTCAGTTGAGGTTATGGCTATGGCCTATAGCCCTAGTTCTCTCTCTTCATTAGGGATGCCCGTTTTCAGGGGCTGCGCAGTTTATCCTAGACTTTCGAAGGATCCTTTTCTCCAAATGGATTGACGTGTCGGCGAAATAAAGGAGATGTCTGGCATGCCTAGCAGTATACTCTCCTTTTCCTTTTCCTGCACCTATACTGATTACCTTCTGGTAGAATTGTGTAAAGATGGATGTAAAGCAGCAAAAGTTGCACTCCTTGAGTGCTCCAGTGAGCATTGCCAGTACAATCGAGATACCGTTCCAGAAAACAGCAATGACAGGAACAAATGCCATTTATCATGATATTTGTTGATTCAAAAGCACTTGCTTTTTACCTACTTATTGCACCTATCCTTCTCTTACCTCCGATTATATAAATTGCATTACTCTCGGTATTAAGTAATTAATAAGCTATGAGACAGATATACCATGTACTTATCTTGCCAGATGCTGGCTGAAGCAAATGAAGAAGGTGAGGACTCTCAATTCATGTCAAGGGCATCTTTCTGGGGAAAACCCAATGGAAACCCTAAATCAGGAGCTAATTTAGCAAATGCTACATTCTTAAAGAAGAAAGGAAGAAATCGGCAATTCCACCAGGAGCTACTGTCAAACAGTGTTGCCTTTTACAAATTATGTAAAACAGAAGTACATAAATCTTAAATCTAGAATGCTTGCCTAACAAGGACTCTTCTCCTCTAAGAAAACATAATTAATAACAATACAAGATATCAGTAAAAACGGTTTACTCACAGGAAGTTTCATCAGCAGATAATTTAGTATTTTGGGTCTGGTTTTTATTTTAATATTTCTATTTTCAACAAATTAGGATACCTTTACTTCAGAGGCACTTTCCACAATTTGTTTCCACTTCCCCTGCTGTTAGGTCATTGCAGTTTATTTCATTATGAGGAATTATATGGAAGTTTTTTAATACTTTAACTCAACAGATTCCAGGTTCTCTCTAAGTAGCCTGAATTTCAATCATAAGTCAAGAAAAGAAGCTTTCCAAGTTCCAACCCCTCGTTCTCCTCCCTATACCTTCCAGATTCTCACTCAGACAGACCCATAACCCGATCCATTACCGGGGGACCATAACGAAGATTCTACAAGTACTAAAAACATAATAAAATAAAACTGACAATTTCAACCTACATTCTTTCTCTTCTAGTTGAAGGAAAACTTGTCCTAGAATTTCATAATTTTCTGAAGCTCTCCATGATCCTTGACTTTTTTCTATTCCAAAACAAGGATATCAACCCCCAAGCAACTTGGATAGGATATATTCCCAAAATTAGATTCCAGCCTCATGCTTCTATATTGTTACAATTAGAAGTTAGACACTTTTTTTGTTAAGTAGACAGGTCACATTGTCGCATATTGAAACTCTAATTGGGAAATCCAACTCGATTTTGTGCATATTTTCAGCACAATGAAACGGATGAAGACCAAGATGTCAAAAAGCAACAAGATGAAATAAGAATAATACAAAAAAAAAAGGATATGGATTTGATTGGTGAATATAACACTCATAATTATTCAGGAATATAGATACTGGAGCCATTGCGCAAGTAGTCTAGTATAAGGCCTTAGTTGTGGTTTTTATTCTACCGTATGCAGTGTGATTGCAGATTTTCTTTTTGTTTAAAGGTTATTTTGTCTTTTTGGCATGTTTGGAAAATATGATGATGGCTGTTTTCCTATAAATACCTTGTAATATGGAGGTCAGGTGAGACAATTTTTGCAATATGACATCATCATATTTTGAGCCCTCTTGAGTTGATAACCTTAGAAGCCTTTCCGTAACAGTGAATCAACTCCTATTTAGCTGTTTTCTTAGAATTGTTGATTATCCTTTTAGTTTCTAATTCAAATTTTTTGCACACCTATGCCAATTTATGGAAAATGATGTCTCAAAAAGTGAGGGAAAGAGCACTAGATAGTAAGAAATAGAAAGATACCTTATGTCTAATTTAGAATCAGCAGCAGCAAGCATACAAATATATCTGCTCGGGCAATGTTGTAGGTCAAATAATGATGTCGCCCATCTCACAGCACAAAAGCGCACTTCACTTTGTTCCTTGCAAACAGAATTGAGTATAAATCAATAACAAAAACTACTTGAACACACTTTAAAAACAAACCAAACAAATTCAAACTAGTAAATCATGTGGGATCCATCATGAAAATGAAGCTTACCACTTGACAATTTCTCAATAGAAGTTCTTCCAAGCTCTTTAGTACTATTGCAGGTGCATCCTGTTACAGAGGCAAGAAAAAATAAAATCTAGAAAGAAATGGTTAAAATGGTTCAGGAAACCAAAATGTGATACCATATATGACAAAGCAAGTGAATTAAGTGCTTCTTGGATAGTCAAGCGCAATGATGGAGCTTCCACTTTGAGAGCATCAAAAAGCCGAACAGCCATATCAATTTTCTCTCTAACATAATCAAACAACAGTTCAAAGTTATGTAATTGAAAAGAAGGAATGGCAGACAAGTAAAAGATGACCAACAAAAATAAGTGCACCTAAAAAGTTGAGGCATTCGGGCTGCAAGCAATCCCATTGCTTGAAAGGAAAAAGTCTTGGTTTCTCTAAGAAGCGCATCTGCATTATAGCATCAGTGGACAAAATCTCATAAATCAAAATTTTCTTACAAATAAAATTTAACCACGAAAATGCCCCAACAGGTTACCAGATTCCAATGTGGAACTATTATCAAGTGAATTGAGAATTTTAGACAATATAACAGGACCCATAAGCTTTAGCTGGTCTGTCTGTGCCTGCAATTATTCATTACAGTCAAATGGAAAAAATCCCACTCATAAAGTTGGCCATAACAAATATCAAACATGAAAAAAGTTTTATATGATCACCCACTATGCTCCAATTAATAATGAGAGGTACAAAAAAAGTTTAACATTTATGGATATAATGGTCATGCATTATGACTTCGTTAATAGAGTATGGTTGTGACAGCCAAGAAAGAACCAGCCTCTAAAAGTCTACAGGTGCAAAGCAAGGACTGATATCCTATTGCAGAGTGCCACATGGTGTCACTAATGAAGTTATTTGAAGTAACTCTTGAAAACTACAAACATAAGCTTTCAGTTTTGCAATTCCATTTCAGCAACAATATTTCTATCTTTGTTATGTCAAATGAATTGGGAAAAGATTCAGAAAGTCCATATTTTCAAGTATTCTGTTGCCATCCCATTTTGAGAATTCTATTTTTTGGGTCAATAAATCAGATTGTTCAGTTCCCACAGTGCAAATTATTTCAACAGCCTTGGATACTTGTCAGACTCCGATTGGAAATTTTTATTTTAAGGGAATGTGATTCATGCCTAACTTTCCTTTAATATTGATGGCAATGGAGGCAATCATATTTCTCATGCCTAGCGTCATTTTCATAAAAGATCAATCATTGAAAATTCTGTCTTCTCCATATACGTTTCCAACGAACTCTTTGCCCACTTCACCTTCCTTCCATCACTGTCAATCTGATGTAATAAAATATTCTTGATAAGGTTCTGAATATCGATGAAAGGAACTGCCTTTGTGGCTTATATATTTGGTGTCCAATCTGTGTTTCTTGTATTGGGTTGCTATTTGGTTTGAATTGCTTCTAGATTTGTTACTAATAGGTCTATCAATTCATCAACACTTAAATTCTTTATCTATGTATTGCTGTTTAGCTACTGATAAATTTTCACCTACTCCAACAGCTTAAAATGATAGAGGGGTTGAATTTAATCAAATTTAATCACTTAAAATGCCCTCTCAAGTGTGGACGGAACACAAATTTTCAATAGAGGCCCAACACAAGGATAACAACACAAATAATGGGTGGCAGCAGGAGTCGAACTCAGGATCAACCATTGTTATTTCCACCTGCTCCGAAAGCTTAAGGGATTGAATGACCTAACAGCCACAACAATTGTTAATGGATTTGTTAAATCTGCGATTGTTGGTTTGGAATAATTTGGAAGATTAGAGTCAGTTTAATTTAGGGCTTATATCAACTTTGAGTCCCAAGGAGAAAAGCAACAAGCTTGTTATGCGTTTGATTTCATTGCAGCACCACTTGGATATCATAGCAGATCCAAAGTCATAGATAATGGTAAGTATTGGGCATTTAAGCCCATGTCAAAAATATGACCTATTGATGGAACCAGTATCCCTAGCACAAGAATTCTGTCCTTTAATAGAGAGCATCCTTGTAATGGTCATGGGCCAAGAGAATATTGACCACTGCTTCAAGAGGAATCTTTAGATGAGGACCTAATGTTGAATATTCCAAACAACAAAGAGGAACCAAATTTTATTACATGCAGGAAGTGGGAGGTAGCAACAATACAATCAGGGTTTGCTAAAACCTTAATGTACAAGAATCACTTACAATCAGGTTAGACATGTCAAAATGGACTATGAGCAGAATGGGAAGATTGAAATTTTAGATTTTAATGGAAAGGGATCTCCAGAAATTTTCGTGGATTTAATTTCAAGCATAGTCAACATTTTTACAGGAGGGATAGTCCGGAAAGAGCAAGAGGTTGTCGTGTCAGAGAAAAACCTCAAGAAGCAGCAGTTGTTTGGTGAGACAATTAGTGCAATCTAGGCAATTAGCAGAGAACCTAGAATCAGAGCATGCAGTTTGATGGAAACCCAAAATGCAGTTTCAGCCCGATATAAACGTAAGCCAACATCCTCCAAGATAGGGACATGAGAGCAGACAAGCATACAGAAAAATTTAATGAGCTTTTGCCTAAAGGAGATTGTGGTCTATCAGTACCTGTCTGGACTTAATATGCAGACGAGATTATTTAGCGACTGAAGCCAGAGTCAATTTTTGAAGCCAGAGGCAAGAAATACACAAGAATACATGCAGGAAAAAGATGATTTGGAAGGTATTAGTTCAAGGCTTCGTAGTTCAAATCAATCCATGGGCATATTTCCTCTAGTCAAAATAACAAAGTCACGAAGTTGGAAACAAGTCAACAGAACTTAGAGCTGATTATGACAAAGCCATACAAGAACCTTAACCGGATAAGAAGCAGACTATTATTATCATAACCTGCTTGAGAACTTGCCGTACGAATGTCCAAAGATAAGATACGAGAAACAATAAGAAACAAGAGGGAGACTTAGATAACTATCCCATCTATGATGAGAACATTGAAGAGGATAAAAATTGAAGTGATACCAGAAAAAGTGCAGGATCACTACAATTGCTGTTGGAAGCACCTAATTAGAAAAAACAAAGCCATGGAGATTCAGATGGTGAAACCAAGGCAGTGGGTGCTTTAGTACATGCTGCTGCGGTGGTGGCTTTTAGTGTCCTGAGCCTATTTTCTGAGATTCACAATCTCATCAAATAGCATTAGCAAAAAAAGATATCATTTGTGAAAAGGGTTGCAGCCCCATATGAACAGACTGAAAAATTTAGGAAGGCAGAAAGGTAGATAATAACTTAGGATCCAAACATGGTTACAAGAAGACCACACAGCTGACCATCAATTCTTTCAAAGAAACTTTACATCACTAATATATTGAACTCTCTTAGTTGACTGATTAACAACTCCTTGCCCCTATAAACCATAGTTGATGACAGCATCAAAACATGAAGAATAATTATACAATCCAAGCAATTTTTCAGGAGTGATGTCAATATTACCTAAGATATGGGTTTTAAAATGGTTGGCAAATAAATGGGTCAACAAAACTTGGACAGGTGTTGTTAGTGCCACTTCCCTTTTTTTTTTTTTAACCATGGAAAGTGGGTAAGTGACTAGTTATTGCCTCTTTAGAATCCCATATTTTCCAAAAGATGAAATATAAATGGATCAAAATAAACTTTAATACAAGATGAGAATGGATCAATTTCTAATAAACCGGAATGAACTTTGGTCTACATTTGGACAATGAAACCAGAATGAACTTCAGTTTACCAGAGAAACTTGAACAAAATTAGCCACAGATAAAAGTTTTGCTAATTGACACTGCACAATACCAGAATTTGCTACAAGTGATCAAGCAATGCTTTATTTTGTGAAGGATATCACTTATCATAAGCTGGAATCATGGGAGGTTAATCCTTTCAGAATTTTGAATCAGATCAATGAAAATGATGACTCGCTAGAAATCTCCAATGATCTTCAAATCATTCCTATCTTAATTGTTTCTGACTTTTTATCATTACCAATTTGATGAAGAAAATGATGAGTTGGAAGATGACAAGTGAACTGAGTAACTACCTAAGAAAAATACAGATGTTAACCAAGGAATGATAGTTTATACACGGGTTAACTTTTATAGTTGACATCTCATCAACTGGTCAGCTAAGCCAGAAACAAAGTGTTAATAGATGTAATTGCATTGAAAATTACCTCAGATTTAGAAATTGACTTAACTTGAATTGGAAATTCATTTAGAATGATTTAGTAACAGATTGTAGCAACCTGCGATTGTCCTGTTTGTACTCTTGTACGTTAAAAATATAGTAACCTACATAAAGAGATTTTGCACTGTTTGGAGTTTATAAATCATATGGTTACAGGTTTTAGTAACCTAAGGTATAAACAGATTTTGAACCATCTTGAGATTCAAAGAGGTATAAATAGTTGGTAGCAAAGCTGAACTACCTTACTGTGGGTGCATAACAGTAGAATTTTAGGGTTTGGGAGAATAAATCTCTCTCACTATAAACAAGAATTACATGTATATAAAGAAATCTAAGATACCAAAACGGTAACTATA
>JAWZTD010000145.1:1258427-1273278 GCA_035221335.1 Echites panduratus | reverse complement strand
TATTAATCAATCTAAGATTAACTTAATCAATTATAATCCTATTTCAGATATAGGAATCAACACAATACTCAAGTTGGTGCATAGATGTCCCACATGCCCAACTTGCAAACAAATATATGAAAAATATCAGTGGAGGAAAGTAGTGGTGCGCGGGGCATGGCCATAGCAAACGGCTGCTTGATCCTAGATGCCAAATTTCATCCAAAGTCAAGGAGCTACCCAAGCCCACGATATCTACTGTTTTATTAGAATCCTCGTGTATAACCAACACCTTCCAGCTTCACATTACTAATTTTGGTAGTATCCATCTGTTCTGGCAGCCAGAGGTCAGCTTCAAGCCAATTCTTGATGGGTTTCCTCGATTCTGGCATCGGCAATGAAGGAAGACGGAGTAGCAGAAACCCTAGGTTGTTGCAGAGGGAGGAAAAACTCAACCTCTGATAGACCAAAACTGGCAAAAAACCGTAGAAATCCAGGAACTTTCAAGAAAATCTAGCCGGCTGCAGAGGGAGGAAAACTCACCTCAAAAGGCAACAATGGCAGTAACAAATGAAGAGGGAAAACTCATCCTCAATCGTAGGCTGCCGAGAGAGAAAACTCAACCTCAAAAGGCAGCAACCCTACATTAGATAGAGAGAATACTCGACTTCAAAGGCAACCTAGCCCTTATACCATATAAAATTTTTAGGGTTTGGGAGAATAAATCTTTCTCTCATCTTATTAACAAAGAATTACATGTATATAAAGAAATCTAAGATACCAAAATGGTAATTCAAAAAAATAGGCAACTCCTAATTAATCTAAAATTGTCTTAATCAATCATAATCCTATTTAGAATATAGTAATTAAGATAATAGTCAGCAGTAACTCATCTTAATATTTCATATCTTGTGAGTATTTTTAAATCAATTTATATCGTCTCCTTGGAGGGTAATGGAGCAGGTCCTTCCTTCTCTAAAAGGAACTCCAGAACTTGTTTGATGATATGTACATATATAAATAGTCATGGTTATATTGATATTGAGTGTTTTCCAAATGCAGATTAGGGGTGCTCCAAAGTTGATGACAGAAGTACAATTACCATTTATGACTTTGTTGGGAAAATTTGGTGTCTTAGATGAGTATGAAGCAAAATTTTATCTTCAATAAAGTACAGAATTTGAGTTCAAGGAAATGGCTGGCTTATTGAACTATGGTCATCCCCCTTTACCCATATTAAAAATATTATGTCCCCAATTCATAATTTGTCTTCATCTTCATTAGATTGTGAGACTTGTCAATTTGCCAATGATCACTGTAGTTCTTCTAGTCCAAGAATGGAGTTAGGATTAATGTTAAGCCATGTTAGAATTCTATGTACTGTTAGGATTAAGGTTTTCTAGTTTAGGTGGTTAAGGATGTAATTTTGTATGAGTGGTTTTTATGAATAAAAGATTAGGAGTTTTTGTGGTGTTAACGGGCTTAAAAATGATCTGCAAACTACATATTTGATAATCAATCTATGCAACAAATTGGTTTCTGATTCGGCCCTTCATGAAAGGACTGAACATATTGAAATTGATTATAACTATATTTGGAAAAGAAAAAAAAAAAGATTTAGAAAAAACACACCTTCAGAAGATATGTCAAAATTGGGGAACAAAATACAGAGAGATATTTTCTAAAGCATTGAATAGGCTCAGGTTGATTATAATTGTAATCTATGCTCCTAATTTGAGGGGGATTGTCAATAGACGTAATTGTATAGATCATTCTAAATCAATTATCATATAAATCTGCGGATATATATTTGTATATATATACACACGCATGCACACATATACTCTCTTTAAATAATAGATATCAAGAATTTCCCAAATCTTTCTCTATGTTTCCAAGATGCTACTTGGATTTCTAAGGAAAGAACTACAGCAACCTCATCCAGGTATTTGTTAGTACGTATGCCATGCAGCAGTTTACTCACTAGGAGTTTAGCTTTTCAAACCCAGCAGAACTGATGCAAGAATAAAGTAAGCAGACTAAACTGAAATTTTGTTTCTTGAAGTTACTGTTTTTGGGTACTGTTGCATCACTTGCATGCTATAGTAACTTTATGTTTTCCTATTTTCTTGTTTCGCATATGCTCTACGATTTTAGTACAGGTTCTCTCTTTCTGGACAAGTTATTATTAAGGTTTGAAATCTTATTAAAGGCAGCCGCTACTGTTATTGGGATTTGGTACTAAAATATTTAATAGAACAGAGTTTTACTCTCATTCACAGCAAGAAGTAATCTCTCTACTACTTTTTCCTATCAACATAATTACCCTGTATTATTATTAAAATATCCTTGGGACTCTATAAAAAGAATGATAAGCCCGGGTGGAAGCACACACTACCATGTTCTAAAACATCCTAGCAGTTCACCAAACAGTTTACCATGATTCTTTTAGATTGGATAACTTTCACATAGCAGAAACGACATGGAAGAAAGTCTAAAAAAATAGTGAAAAATTCCAATCGAAAATGAAACAGATGCCATTCCCCACTATCTCACAAGACTTACAGGCAATGTTAATGTGTTGAAAATAACAAAGTTACAGAACACTTACATGTTTGAAGACCCAAACAGTGAACTCCATTCCCAACTGTGTCAACCTTGAGGTCGTATCACTTCCTACATTGCAAGAATCTTCTTTAAGCTATTGCAGCTTCATGATACTAAAGTACTCTGAATACTTGATAGACATAAATGAATGAAAGGTAAAATATTAAGGGAAACAAAAAGAAAGTTTTGCAGTTTTAAGAAAAATTGCTCAAATGTCAAGCAATGACTTGTTGCATCAGCTATTTTGGCTGCAAATTAATGGCAATAAAATGTCAGGCAGACAAGACACCAACTACTCCACTAAAATGCCCAATGTTTAGCAATTCACAACCTAGGTTGCAGAAAGCACAACAGTGAAGATGCGTTCTTACATAATAATATCAGAAAAATAATATTCAAATTTCCACACAAAACACATACATTCCCTAACCTCAGGCAGCTACAGAAAGAAGCACAGCCAAGATTCTTGATTATGAGAAACCACTACACAAAGAAAAACTTAGATTCAAGACCATCCAAGTATGCCACCTAGCTCGACCTAATTCAAGAAAAACAATACCTATTTCTATAGAAAGGGAAAAAAAAAAAAGTAGATTCCTTAACCTCAGGCAGCAACAGAAAGGAACACAGCCAAGATTTTTCATTATGAGAAACCACTACACAAAGAAAAACTTAGATTCAGACCATTCAAGTATGCCACCTGGCTCTACTTAATTCAAGAAAAACAAACTCCTAATTCTTCATATTTCAAGCTACCTTTTGAAGAATATGTTTATCAATCATTTAATATATTAAGAACATTTTATCTTGTTTTTAATTTTCCCATTTTGATTAAAACTTCAATAAGCGAGAATCTTCTAATGCTTCATGGTTCTGTTGGAGTTGATATTTCAAATTGATAATCTTCCATAAACAAGAAATCAAAAAATGAAAAATGAGAACTGTATAGAGATAAAATTTCACTTAAGTATACATAACATAATCATTTCATTCTGTCAAGTCTTCAATGTCTTGCCATTTTGTTTCCATGTGTTGTAAGGTGAATTCATTGAGTAGGATACAAAGGATGCATAGGAAATGTGAAGAGATTCCAAGGTTTTCAAAAATATATATTAATTGATTCATTTGGCATTACATTCATAAACTGTACAAATGAAATGAAATAATAATGTATTATATATAATTCAAGTATACTCGTAAACTTTAGAAAACACCAATTTTTTTTTAATACATTATGAAGTCCTAAATTTGCCAAATGTCTCCATCTCTTAAATCTAAAGATCTAAAAAAATTAAACAATTCAATAAATTCAGGAATGGATAACAATGAATGAAAAAATTTCTTTTATCTTCTAATTGAATTGATAAGAACACTCTTCATCCTTGCTCCACTAATACCTGAATAACCTCATAAAATTGAGTGTGTGCACTCTCTTTGCTCCACTACACATTCCAGGTAATTTATACTGTTTGATCTTTGTTTTTTATACTGTTTGATCTAAATAGCAATAAACTCTCATCGTTGCTCTCACTCCTCTTTTTTTTTTTTTTATTCGAGAAACAATTTAATTTCGTAATTAATTCTGTAAACGTGCAGAATTCTTCTGAAGCATCTCATGGTTAATTGAAATTGCTGATGGTGGAGGCCAAACTACATTATTCATGGAATTAACCACTTTAGTTATAGTTGATAGTGAGGAAAGATGAAATTAACAACCTTGGAAGGCTAATTTTGTTAGAAAAAAATATTGAATTTAATCTTATAACTATCTCAAACCTGTTTTGATAATTTGTAACCAGCTTTAAATGACTAATTAATCAGCACTAGATCTCAAAAATTAGGGAAATGCAAAATAACTAATAAATTTTTTTCTGTTACTAAATACACTAAAATTATATACATATACATGTATAGGTTATTAAAATCAAGCACAAAATAGGTTGAATACAAACAACAAAAAATAAAAATAACCATAAAAAACCTAATAATACAAGAAAGAGACCAATGAAAGTAAAAAAGAGAATCTAAAATATGTAAATTAGTGTACAACTATTTAGTCCTTTGCATTCGCATAGGCTCACAACTAGGATACTAGTTAAACAATAGAATGGCTATAACCAATGAGACCAAATTGAACTATTAGAATCATGAAAATCCATTTATCTTGTTGATTAAGGTCTATCTGGGTAATTAACCAAATCCTTAATGCCAAAATTTTGCTTTTTGTTGCAAAAAAAATCTTGTTTATGTAATAGCAAACAAAATCTACTGAGGCATCTCTCCATCTGATCAAAGAGAAACAAAATTATCTGGTAAACTACACATGTAAAAATATGATGATCCTGAAAAGAATATTAACTCAAGAAAAGATATGGGCTGCTTAAACAGAGGCATCTCGGAAAAGGATAAACAAAGATATATTCACCCAAACAAGATAATATCTTTTACCAAATATACACCCAAAAATGCACTGTAAAGTTGATGGGAAACTGTTTGCTGCTGCAATTGATCGGCAAAGAACAGACAATATCCTAACTTTAAGAGCTGGACTTCCAGAAGTAACTCTGGAATCTTGTGAGACATGTTCAGATCCACTATTTCCTACATAACAAAGGATCAGACACTCAGGATGGTGTAAAGTTCATACATAGAATTTAAGAATTTCTAGGAAATGAGAGTATAATCAGTGGGGTCAAAGATAACAGGAAACAGATGACAGAGATTGGTGAGGAATGTAAGAAAATTAAAATCTGCACCAGCAGCCAAAAAAAACAGCAACAAAAAAGAGAAGATAAAAGGCCAAAAATAAAATAGTAGCAGATTGCAAAGAATATAAATTTTTATCAGTGAAGAAATAGTCAACCATACAAGATGGTCAAGAGCCGATGCCAACATCTTAAAGGCACAAAAATCCAGACGCAACAAGTGATAACAAAACACATCCGCACAACATTTTTTGCCATCAAAAATAAAAGTCAATAAAAGAAAATTGATGTAAATAGGGTGGTGAAAATACAGAAAATATGTTCCTTTCTTATTCAAGCAATTAAACAGGTAAAGGAAATATTTAAAGCACATGCAACATATTGTAGACTGCAGATATTAGGAACTTCATACGTGATCCACTAGTAACCAGCCAAGTAAGAGGATGTCATCTTCTTTTTAATAGTACAGATATTAGATAAACCATAAACATAAAATCAAAGCAATAATTCAAATAAACAAATAAAGGGCTTTTTAAAAAAATTAATTATATTTTCTAAAACTGGCATGAAAATGTTGAACAAAAAAGTTCTTATCTTGTCAAGAAGTAAAAGACGACGTACACTTCAAAGCTCAGATAATAGTTAAGAAGTGTTTAGGAATCTCAATACTCCAAATTGAAATTCTTTTAGTTTGTATATTTTTTGTTTAATGTATTCCCTGTAAGAATTATCAAAATCATGCTAACTTTGACTGGTAATTCGTTTTTTGGACTCAGATTTAAATCGTGGGTGTCCATACTAAAACATTAAAAATATTTTTTAAAAACATTAGTGCTGTCTAGGTACAACAGGGTACAAGAATTGGATATAAGCCAGTAAATTTTAATAATGACAGTGGAAAGAAAAGAAAAAAACAATCCATTTAAAATTTTGAGTCTTTGACCCAACTCAATAATTATATAAGTCAAAGATGTCAGGTTCTTTTTATAAATAAAAAAATAAAATAAATAATAAAAAAAGCCAAAGAAGTGTGTATTAAACAATTTAAAATTTATTTTGTAGCATTATATAATATAAACTTATAATATATGTTTTTAAATATAATATAATTTTTAAGTATAATATTTTTTATTATAATATTACCTCCATCCGAATTTAGATATCCTAATTTCTATTTTAGAATATCCATAATAGAATATTATATTTCTAAAAATAAATAGTTATAAATAGATTTTTAATATACAATTACTTTAACCACCTCCTTAGATTTGCATAAAAAAAAAATCAAAATTTTTACCGATAATTACAATAATGAAAGCTTTAAGTCGAATGCACAATATTCAATTCATGACAGATCCAGTGTTTCGAGGAGCGGACAGGACTGGACTGACCAGACCAAACCAGTACCTCAACTGGTTTAGTTTACTGCTTCAAACTATTTTTCCAAAGAACTAATCACTTTATGGAAGCTGTTTTGGACCAGTCGATTGGTTCAACATCAAACCGGCTAATTTTTTTACAAAAGAAAGAGTACAAATTGGGCCAAATTAATCCAAATTTCAAAGAAAATCTTAGTATCTTTTACCGTTTGATCAAATTGTAAATTTATTTAGAAAACTTTTACTCAAGATATACTTTGTAGAAATTAATAGAATGAGTTGTTATTATTCTGATATTTGAGACAAGAATACATAGGAACTTATATAGCCAAGATATATACAAGTTAGGTAACTGTCAACTATTGTTTTTTCTGTCTATAGAGCAGTAAATTAAGACTAATACCAGCAGCAAACTTAGACCAAACTACAGCAGTGAACTTAGACCAAACTACAGCAGTGAACTTGGACCAAACAGCAGTGAACTTAAACCAAACTACAGCAGTGAACTTGGACCAAACCACAGCAGTGAACTTAGACTACTGACAGCTAATTTAGGAATCTTCAACATACTTCATTATTAACCTTAAAAATAATAAATGTCTTATAGATTATACCAATTACCACATCTAAATTTATATAAATTAGTCATTATAATTTTTATTTACAAAAAATATTATGTTATTATCATATATATTTAACTATAAATTCGAGTTGAATATTTTTCATATTATGAAATTAATATACAATCTATTATTAATTACTATCTACAAAAAATATACTCCCTCTAGCTTGTCTAGTTGTCTGACAATGAATTTCTCAGTTCTTAAATTTAACTTTTCAATTTTAAAACTTTACAGAGCTAGTAAGGAATTAATGTTGTTTTGTTCATAAGTCAAAACTCTTTCAATAAAATTCATTGAAATCAAAATGGGACATTTGATTCCAAACAAGTAATATTTATTTTTATTTATAATATCACAACTCAATTACTTTTAGACAATTAAACTATGAACCAATAACTTTTTGTATTCCAATTCGATATTTGATATGATTTTAAAACATTAATACAACCCTATAATTTTAAAATTCCCATATCATATTCTCGTACTCATATGCAACATAGTCTTCTAAATAATTATTGATGCACCACAAACAGTTTATCAACAAATTGAACTATGCTAGAACATCTGGACAATGCAATTTGAAATAATAAAATACTCATTTCCCTTCCCGGATAGAAAGAGTAAAGTCCAATCAGAAGTGTTAAAAACTAGAGAAACAAAATCAAATATCAATACCCAGCTACACCAACCAAAGAGTAACCACCCAAATACCACTACACACACTGCACTAAATTTCTCCTCCCCAAAGGAATGGAAACCGGAACCTATTTTGCGCCTTTAATTATCTCATTCAAGAATTTCAAATTTACTGAAAAGGTCAGGTCCACTGTCCTTCTAAAGAACCCAATTAAAGCAAGGATGCGATCCTCCACACTCTTTATCAGTTGGTCTCTTGCTCTTCAATTTTGAGAAGATTTCCAGATTCAGAGATGTTACCAAATAAACTTCAGAAGAATATACCATCAATCATTCTCGAATGAGAAATTACATGATTAGAAGCATTCTTTGACCAGAGGACTTAGCATTCTCTAACCAGAGATAAGTCCTCGCTTTGTAATCATCAAGCAAACATTCCATACACCCTCCCACTTCCTTATAATGTCAAAATATTTTGAAAAGCTCATGATGAACAAAGAACACTAATCCTGGGCGTGCTAAATTTTCTAACAATGGAATTCCCTTCTGCTTACAAACTTGTAGTTTAAAAGTTTATCTTTGCTATAAAACTGCCACCTAGCTAATTCACACTTCAGACTGAAACTAAACATCATATGAAACAAAATTGAAGAATTACCTTTAAGAGAAAATCATAAGTAGCATCAGCATCATAACTAACTAGAGAAATGTAAAATCTTTAGCAGATGAACTCCATGAACTTCTTCGACAGTGTTTTGGAGTTTACTATAACACATATTTTGCATGAGACAAGTTGGCCATTTTCTTATTCTGATCAGTTTACAATTGTTCTTCTTAAAGGGATCTCATCCAACCACTCATATCTAGCATAACAACAACCAACTACTGCAATCTCATCTTAAATAAAAAAAATTTTAAAAAAAGGAATTCAGGGTGGCCTGGTAAGCACAATTTTTAGCCTTTTTTTTCGTTTTTTAGCAATCAAGTAACTAGTTCTGGTCTTAAATCCAGTTAAACATGATAAAACTTTCAGGCACAAATAAATAAAACAGGATGCTCTGGGATCAAATCATATTAACAAAATGACCAGCAAAAAGCCTATTAAACTTATAGTTTTGAAGATTCAACCAACTGACTTTTCTCAGAAGGAACAGAAGCAAACAAACAAGGACCGCTGACTTAACAGTGAAAAAGTATTAGAGTTCAAATGAGACAACCTAAATAGTAGTAGAAAAACGTTCAATAGAAATTAAAAATTAAATATGTTTCGTACCATTAAATAGCAAAAATAGCCTGCTTATCAGGTTTTTATCATCAAAATTTAGTCCACTAGAATTCTTCTTCAGAAGCTCATCCCCCTTCCTAGCTACAGACTCCTGACTTGAACAAGGAAACAAGCAGCTTTACGTCATCTTTTAGAAAACACCATTTACAAGAGAAATATCAATATGTTGTTAAAAAGCATAAGCTTCAAAATAAGTACTATACAGGAAAACATATGAATACCTGTCAACAGAGGCAACCAAATACAGAGGATAAACAAGTTCAGCAGGCAGATCCATTGCATGAACAATATTCAAGATCCCTAACTGCAAAGCAAAACGGGTGAAACACAGAAACATTGAGAAAATAAATAAATCTTCTAAAGGTTGTTAGGATTAATGCTATTTTTTATAGAGGTCCAGGCACCTCAATTTCAAATTAGTGTAATAGTTTAGACTTCCCAACATTATATACCTTCCTTGTTCGCAGCATATCACAGCTCAATGGCTTTTTTCCAGTAACACGGTCACATTGAGTAGTTGAAAGCCCTGCTGGACATCTCCCACTGCAAAGAATGAAAGACTCCTCATAATTTATGATAACTCTGTTAAGTAATCAGCCAATAAAAAAAAATTAAAAAAATAAACTGTCAAACCTTTGAGATGTTGGCTGATACAAAAGAGTATGAAACCAGAAATCAAGGACTATTGCCATATCATGTGATCCAACATGATTTTTATAATTCACAGAAATTTCATCATCAACTTGAGTTGAATAGTATTCACCAATCACCTGAAGGATAGGCAGATTAAAGATCAGGATCTACATAGCAGGTACAATACAAAACATGAGCCATCATCATCAGAAAAAAAAAAAAAGCACACACGCATATTTTACACGAGATCGGGCAAACTGCAGCAGAACAACCCTGCATGACCTAGTGGTTTCTCAATTATTAAATACAATGACAAGTAAATCCAGCATATCCAAAACAAGAAGAGATGGCGCATCAGTAATAAATTCATGCATGTCCAGAATTAAGAGAATTCACCTTTCATTTAAAAAATTCAAGTGGCATTCACCACAGTAGCTGGTACAGCTCAAATTCACGAAGGAGAAACACAGACACACACCCCACCAGCAACACTAGCCATTCAAAGAACATTTTGGATGACTTAACAAATATTCAAAGAATTAAAAGAGTTGGTATTTGATACTTCATGGGCATATGATGAGTAATAACCTTCAGGAAGAATGACATGCTGAAATACATTGAATCCAAGAGTTTCCTTTTAACATAGTTGTAAATTTGGGGCAGTCTAAATTTAGTATGTATTAAAACTCCATAACATAACTAAATTTTTGTTTCACTATCAAGAAAAGCAATTACAACATTTACCCAATTCCTAAAAGGAAAAACCCAAGCTACCTGTAGGAACTCATCTTGGGGAGAAACACCTTTGCCTAAGAAATAAGCATAAGGCTCATCATCTTTCACTAAAATGACTGCATATTTGGTTTCTCGGAAATAAGTAACAGTTGGAAGCTTGCTAAGATTAAACATTCCAGTTCTTAAGGGTTCAGCTCGAACGCATGCTACCTCTAAATTCTTTTAGTTGCTCACAGTATTTAGAATCACCTTTACACCTAAGACTATATTTCAACAAGCTAGCCAGTAGTACTATGTGTTCAAAATGAATAAAATAATTAACTGGACTAGTGAATGTGGTGAAAATTATGAATTATATGATATTTAGGAGTGGGAGGACCCATGGATTTGGGTTATAAATTTTGTGTTCTGGAGGGAACTTTTAATAAATTTTTTTATCCAAGAGTAGAGAATAGAGAAAAGGGTCAAATGTAACCTAAAGTTTCCAAAAAATTAAATGATAAGCTAAAAACGACCTACAAATCTCTGATGGACATATATGTGACTAAAAGCCAGAAATAAAGATACTAGGATAAATAAGATCCTATCTATTCCTGCTGATTTTTCTTGGAATTAGAGAACTATTTTCCAGAATTGAACATGTATGCCATCTAATGAAAGTATCTACACTACCGGTTCACTTCAGTAGTCACTTACTTTCTCATGATTCTTGGAATCCAAAAGAACATTTTTTGTACAGCGTGATGGCCGGCGTACTGGTAATGAGGTTGTGTTTTTACGGTTAGAGAGATTACCAATGAGGTTTAATTTCGATAGACTTCTGTGAATGTGAATGACTACTAGAACATATCATCCCTTAGGAACTCAATGTGAAAGTTTTCTAGTAGAATGCAATTGATTATTTCCTCTTTTTCCCCTTCTGGTGATTTACAACATTGCATTTAGACGTCATGATTTTTGCATGTATTTATATCTTTTTGTTTCAATTTGTGGTTTTAACTTACTATTCTGCAATTATTCCCTCATCCAATTCACCTTTATAAAGGTGACTTTGAACATTACACTTATGAAGAAAGACTTAATCAGGAGAAGCTATTTTCTTGAAGTAACTATAGAATAATTAGGCAGCTTTTTTTTGAAAGTAACTATTGGGAGTAATATTATTTTAGTAATCGATTTCAAACTCTATTCTAATTTTTATTACCCTTCAGAACTGATTAAAGGATGGAGTTTGGCTAATGATGGAGTAAAATGCTGCTAATTCAATATTATTGCTGACTGAATGATAATTATAAGCACTGCAATTTGCATTTAAAAATACAAAAATTCCTTCCTAATAGAATCAGAAAACTCAAAAATAACAAGATCCTAGTAAATATAGGCAACTAAAGAGTTCAAGAAATTAGAATAATGATTGAAATATAAATAATAAAATACCACTGCCACCAAGAGTTACTTATAGAAAAAAATATATATCAGCTAAAAAATAGAGCAACCGCATAATTAAGGCCTGCATCCTTTGTTCGCCAGAGTAATTTTATGTGAAATCCTTTTTTTTTATTAACAAAAAAGGGCCTGCATCAACTTCATATGTCACCAAGAATACTAATAAGCAGCGCAATTTGCCCTTAAAAATACAAAAATTCTTCCTAATAGAATCAGGAAACTCAAAAATAACAAGATCCTAGTACATGTAGGCAACTAAAGAGTTCTAGAAATTAGAATAATGATTGAAATAAAAATGCTAAAACACCACTGCTACCAGGAGTTACTTATCGAAAAAAATATATCAGCTAAAAAATACAATAACTGCCTAATTAAGGTCTGCGCCCTTCGTTTGAGAGAGTAATTTTATGTGACATCCAATTTTTTTTTTTTTTTAAAAAGGCCCCAGCAACTTCATATGTCACCATGTTATCCTTCAAACATGCACAACCTAATTAATTTTACAATTGAATTCCAAACATGTAAAATCTTATCAGACTTACCCTTCTATTAGTAGCTATCAATTTTAACAAAGGGTCTTAAAATAGTTTCAGTATCACCCTTCACCTACCTCCAATGACCCTTCAAATGTGAAAGTTTTTCTTACTGTCAGCCTTCTATTAGAAACTTCCATTACTAACATAAAGGGAAAAAGAGACCATGTTGACATTTGGAGGTTCAATTTAATAGTCTCAGAAAAGGGCAGAATTGTCAAAGTTATAACTCTTTTAAGTGTAAAAGTGCTATGTCAGTAAGAGGGATAAAATTGCAGAACAATAAACATTCGGAGGCCAAAATTGTAAATTACCTTTCATTTTGTCCTTTATAGAATTTGCTTGGATGTGTTATACACCATCAAGAAACTTTTTGAACCATAAGAAGAGTTTGCTAAAACTGATACTTTTTTAAAAGCAGAGACAATTGTTAATGTTTTCATCTGTGCCAACCAGTCAGCTTAGGCTTGATGTATCCGTTTAACTTCACCTGTTTAGCTTTGCATATGTTGTTACAAAGATATTATGAAGATCTTCATTGCAATTCCCTTTAAGACTTGGCAGCTAAATTTTCTCCTATTTGTACACATCACATATGGGTGAGAGTGGCACAGTATATCTCAAAAGGATTCCCATTACTGAGTTTTCAGAATTGTGGAAAGTTTGAGGTTGTGCAGATCTAGGAGACCTTTCATTAGTTGATATGATAACCGGGCAAGTCATCTTTTGGTTGCCGACTTTACATAATATCCTTGTATACTTTGGCTGGTTTGTGTATTTTCTATCCTTTTTGTTGTTTTATTCATCTTTCTATATATGATTTGTATTTTGTGTTAGTTCCATTTCATTAAGGCAATAAAAGGTTTTCATCTTTTACTCACAAGAGAATAGGGGAATAGGAAATAAAAGACAACACACCTTTGCAGTGATTCTCAAAAGTATCTCTTGATGCTGAGAAGGAAGCTTTGAAATGATTCCAAGAAGGGTAGGGATCAAGTTTTCTTTATCCTGAGACAGCATACTTAAAATCAATTCTGTTTACCTCACAAAGAAATTCACCAACTACATCAATAATATACCTCCTTAGGTGCACGATCACTTGCCATATCAATGTAGACAATACAAAAGTTCCTAACCATTGGATAAGGACTTGAGTTCATATACAATTTCCACAACTCTAATAATGGCAAACCAATCTCCTGCTGGTGCCTTATTCTCTTGTTCACATGACTCAAAATTTCAAGAACCTACAACAGCCAATAATGTCTCATCAAATGATCATATATCGAACAAGAAAATAACATATATTACTTACTTATGACCAATGGTTACTTAGTAACCATATAGGGAATTAAAAAGAAACAAAGAGAGATAGAGGGAAAAAAATGTATATTTGGACCGCGGATGTTTCATGCTTCATTCTTTCCCTCTTTCAAACAACTTATTCTTCAGTAGCTTCAGCAACAAAGGGTCGCTAAAACTTTTCCTTTCATAACCACACAAAGAGTGGCAACTCTTATGGAATATTTACAGATTGTAATTCAGCTTATTTTCATTTCAATCAATTTAAACGAAGAAAAATTTTGAGTTCAATGATCCTCCAATTCAACTAGATCAAACCAATTCAGAGTAAAATCAATTTACTGTTGAGAACGTATTAGTTATGTAAGAATTTACAATAAACTCAAAACTTAAGGGGGGAAAAAAACAGCGTAGACAGAGAATTGGTTCCTTTACTTTGTTCCGCACGGTCTGAGATGAAGAAGAGAGAGCGGAAATTGAGAGAGGAAGAAGCTTGCTGAGCAAGTCTTGGAGTTTGAAGTCTTCAGATAAAGCCAGCCGAGTCAACATGCGGTCCAGCAACTCTTCTATCTGGCCGTCAGTTTTTCCGGCGAGTATCGACGACTGAGATGAAGACGACGTCGGTTCAGCCATATCTGCTATTTTTCTTCTTCTTCGCTCTATCTTTCCCCTAAAGCAAGCCCTCACTCCCCTCTTGTCAAAAGTCCGTTCTTTCGCAAGAAGTTCTTCCCTTTTTGGTTTGGTGAGGATTTATGCATCTCATAATCACTAAAGCGAAGGGATGGTCGCACATCCCATTGTGATAAGGGTGCTGATGTTCTAACATCCATTTTTTATATACACACAACCTTCTTTAAGTTGTGTTATTTTTTTTTTCAAGTGTAATGACTAAAATGGACTTAAGACATTTAAAAAAAAAAAAATTCAGCACACTGGATGGTTACGGTGATGTTTACTAAACACACAACCTCTTCAAACAACACATATC